>JAQPZY010000434.1:0-168987 GCA_029931535.1 Margaritifera margaritifera | reverse complement strand
GACCTTCTTCGGTATCTTTCTTTTACCCCTATATTAATTGCATTATTCTGTTATTTTTCAACGTTGTAACATTGTCCTAATAAAATACATACTAGTAAATCCAAAACGTAGTAGGATTGGTTTTCCCTTTTTTGAATTCTTAGCGTTTCTGTCTACTGAGTCACTTCGCATGTCTATACATTCTCCAAGTCCAAGACACCTAAGGTAGCAACAGAAACTGAAATAGCCAAGGCTAAGAGCCATAAGAAGAAGAAGACAGCTAACAAAATCAACTGCAGAGAAAAAGTCAGAAAAAGCGAAGAAGGCAAAGACCCCAAAAAAGGCCAAAACAGCTAAGCCTAAGAACACCATATCCCCTAAGAAGGCTAAGACATCAAAGCCAAAGAAAGCCAAGACAAGTATTCGTTACTGTGTACATATTTACAAAGAGGTCAATGAAAACGTCAAGCAAATAACAGCAATACTAAAACAAGTATCGTCCTTCACTAGCAGCAAAGAAAAGTAAATAAGTATATATCCAGAACATACAAGACGTACAATAAAATGCAATAACATACAATAAAATTCTTTCACGCGGACGTGATCGAAAACATCCTTTTCCGAATCCTATATACAAAAAACCTTCTGATTGGTTAGATTTTATGTAAGCGCCCTTCGGATTCGTCAACGCCACTGTGCATTTCAATCCCTCTTTAGGGTATAAAAGCTAAGGTAGAATGGACCAAAATCAGTCAACGTCATCTTCACCTGGCCAACTGCAATGACGAAGATTTGAACAAGCTCCTATCCGGATTGACCATTGCTCAGGATGGTGTGTTGCCAAACATCCAGGCTGTTTCTTCTGCCAAAGAAAACCAAGCAGGCTCCTGCAAAATAAGCCTATTCTTGTTCTACAAGAATCCCAAAAAATAAAAAAAACAAACAAAATAAATCAATTATTTCCGAAAAGGAATATGCCTCAATATGAATAACTAGTAATCAATGAGATTATTCATTCATTCATTCAGTCATTCATTCATTCAGTTTATGTTTGAAGATAGATAGTTGCCTTGGCGAGTAGTTGATGTCATTATTTACATGCGAGTATTAATATGACCAAATCCGATTGTTATTGTTACTGACTTTCTTCGGTATCTTTCTTTTACCCTTATCTTTTTTGCATTATTCTGTTATTTATCCCGTTGTAACATTGTCCTTATACAATACATACTAGTAAATCAAAAACGTAGTAGGATTGGTTTTCCCTCTTTTAACTTCTTAGCGTCGCTGTCTACTGAGTCACTTCGTATGTCTATACATTCTCCAAGTCCAAGACACCTAAGGTAGCAACAGAAACTGAAATACCCAAGGCTAAGAGCCATAAGAAGAAGAAGACAGCTAACAAAATCAACTGCAGAGAAAAAGTCAGAAAAAGCGAAGAAGGCAAAGACCCCAAAAAAGGCCAAAACAGCTAAGCCTAAGAAGACCATATCCCCTAAGAAGGCTAATTCATCAAAGCCAAAGAAGGCCAAGACAAGTATTCGTTACTGTGTACATATTTACGAAGAGGTCAATGAAAACGTGAAGAAAATAAAGGCAAATCAAAAAAAGTATAGTCCTTCACTAGCAGCAAAGAAAAGTAAATAAGTACATATCCACAACATACAAGAAATACAATAAAATGCAATAACATACAATAAAATTCTTTCACGCGGACGTGATCGAAAACATCCTTTTCCGAATCCTATATACAAGAAACCTTCTGATTGGTTAGATTTTATGTAAGCGCCCTTCGGATTCGTCAACGCCACTGTACATTTCAATCCCTCTTGGGGGTATAAAAGCTAAGGTAGAATGGACCAGAATCAGCAGCGAACAGAGCAGTAGATAACACTACTAATAGCGCTAGCGATGGAAATTATACCAGAGCAAGCCCTGAATGCCCTGAAGGGCCTTGGCCTTTCACTGGCATCAGGCTGGAGCTTAAGAGCTCAGGAGAAAAGGACTACTCTTCTCCTTATCTGGGAAGATAAAAGAAATATGTATGAAGACAGAACCCCTAAGGATTGGAGAAGCAGAGGACCAGCGAGAGGACAACCGAAGCCTCAACAGAGGGAGCAACGAGTGCAGACTCAGCCGAGTGCTAGCGGCCCTGTCACGGTTCTACCAACAGCAATACCAGCGCTGACCACTCCACCCCCAGCAGCAGCAGCTGTAGCTGAAAATGTAGCTGGGACAAGAGGGAAAACACAAAAGGGAAAAAAAAATCCAGAGGGGACCAACATGCAGGATGCGAGGGAAAAAAAAACTCCCCCAACTGCGCCTCAAGCCTCATCTGTGCCTATATCAGCTGTAAATAATCCGACCAAACCATCGGCAAAACAGGTAGCGGCGGAAGCGTGGAAGTCACCCCCACCCACCCCGGAACCGAACACACCGCCGGAAATGAGTAGAGCCGAATTAGAACAACAGGCGTTCCAATATACGTACGACCAGTCATTCGCAATGGGGTTGAATGACGCCTGGCTGCAGAAGAAAACTGCCCAGAGATATATTGAGGATGTCAGGGATGTCCTTGATGCAAGAAGGCAGAAAGAACTAGGAGTCCCACAATCGAAGTATGGCAGAAACCGGGAAAGAAAATCAACAGCAAATCTTCTACAATGGGGAAAGAAATTTACCGAATGCCCGTTAATACTAGCGGCATACATCTGCAATCATCTGATAGCGTACCACGAGCTCCAAACCAACTATGTTAGCTACTACACACCCTTGGGCGGATTGGATATGGCGGACATTTTAGACCCCAACAGTCCGAAAGTGCGAACCAGAAGGACGCTAACACAGGGAATGCCAGACCACCTGAAGCCGTATTTCCTGAAGCCGCTACAGAAGAAACCCCTCAGTCCTTCTAAGGACTAAAAAGAGTACGCAAAATGCCTATCGGGTTTCAAATTGGCACAGAAACCCCTTTTTTGACTAAAACTCTCTGCAAAACACAAATTTGATCAATTTCGAACCACCGTCAAAAATTATTACTCAAAATTGAAGTGCGCGTGATACGAAAATGAGATGAGTAATTTTTTACTCAAAGATTGGTATTGTTTTTTGGAAATAATATGTACACTTTGTACACAAAATTTTTACAAATCAGGAATAAGCGCGTTAGTTCAAAAGAAAATTTTTTGTAACTTGAAGTATTGTCATAATTGAACAAGTGGCTAACACTTTATTGGTATTAGGGACAGCCCAACTTAGTTAACTGGGCAGAATTTGACCTTTCCGCTTCGTGTCTCCCTTGCCAAGCCCAAGCCGCCCAAGCCGCCTGCCACGTTCCTGACATAGCATGCTGTGCATGCAGTAAAGCGCAAGCGGTTTTTACAGCTCTGTTTAAACCGCTTGACGAACCCCAAACTGATGCTACAGCAACAGTTTGGGGGCAAAGTAAATAGTGCGCTGTGCGCATATTAATCAGACGTACATGACGAGATTCGTCGCACACGTCTATAATTCAAATTCAGTCAGTCAGACCAGAATCAGTCACCGTCATCTTCAGCTGGCCAACTGCAATGACGAAGATTTGAACAAGCTCCTATCCGGATTGACCATTGCTCAGGATGGTGTGTTGCCAAACATCCAGGCTGTTTCTTCTGCCAAAGAAAACCAAGCAGGCTCCTGCAAAATAAGCCTTTTCTTGTTCTACAAGAATCCCAAAAAATAAAAAACAACAACAAAATAAATCAATTATCTCCGAAAGGGAATATACCTCAATATTGGCAACTAGTAATGAATGAGATTATTCATTCATTCATTCGTTCATTCATTCATTTCCTGTACGAAGATAGATAGTTGCCTTGGCGAGTAGTTGATGTCATTATTTACATGCGAGTATTAATATGACCAAATCCGATTGTTATTGTTGCTTACCTTCTTCGGAATAATTCTTTTACCCCTATCTTTTTTGCATTATTCTGTTATTTTCCCCCGTTGTAACATTGTCCTTATACAATACATACTTGTAAATCAAAAACGTAGTAGGATTGGTTTTCCCTCTTTTAACTTCTTAGCGTCGCTGTCTACTGAGTCACTTCGTATGTCTATACATTCTCCAAGTCCAAGACACCTACGGTAGCAATAGAAACTGAAATCCCAAGGATAAGAGCCATAAGAAGAAGAAGACAGCTAACAAAATCAACTGCAGAGTAAAAGTCAGAAAAAGCGATGAAGGCAAAGACCCCAAAAAAGGCCAAAACAGCTAAGCCTAAGAAGACCATATCCCCTAAGAAGCCTAAGACATCAAAGCCATAGAAAGCCAAAGCAAGTATTCGGTACTGTGTACATATTTACAAAGAGGTCAATGAAAACGTCAAGCAAATAACAGCAATACTAAAACAACTATCATCCTTCACTAGCAGCAAAGAAAAGTAAATAAGTACATATCCACAACATACAAGAAATACAATAAAATGCAATAACATAAAATAAAATTCTTTCACGCGGACGTGATCGAAAACATCCTTTTCCGAATCCTATATACAAGAAACCTTCTGATTGGTTAGATTTTATGTAAGCGCCCTTCGGATTCGTCAACGCCACTGTGCATTTCAATCCCTCTTGGGGGTATAAAAGCTAAGGTAGAATGGACCAGAATCAGCAGTCATTCAGGTTCCAGTCGTCGAGAGAGACACATCATTCCAGCATGCAGGGAAAATCATGGCGGAGTTGTGACCAGGCCTGCGAGGCGATTATCGTGGAAAAAGCTTGGGGAGGCACGCACCACCCTTCCATTGCTACCATGAGAGGCAATCCATCCTGATCAACAACAAGAGATCAGCCGCACAAGGCGGCAAAAATAAAAAATGGGAGAGGCCTTCCTTCAAGGAATGCGCAGGGAGGGAGCCACCCAGCTACCTGAAATTGAAACCAGCGGGTGTATTCCGGTCACTCCATTCACATGCTGTTACACCCAAATAATACAGGATGGGCAAAGAAAGGGAAGCGGGAGGGATTTCTGCGACCCAATCTACGCCCTCCAAAATAACAATGCAGCTGACGGAGAAGCAGGACTTCCCGGGGAATGCTGCACAACGACGACTGGAGTAGTCAGCATTCCAGACTACTTACGAGGGGAAACATAACAGCCCTTTTAAGGGCTATCATGCCTCGTTTGCCTGAATCAATGGGGTTTTCAATTTGGCTTTTTTTCGAAAACCCCTTTTGATTATACTCTTTTCAAACACAAATTTGATCAATTTCGAACCACCGTCTAAAAAGTTACAACTTATAATTGTAGTGTGCGTGATACGAAAAAGATATGAGTAATTCCTACTCAAAGATTGGTATTGTTTTTTTTGGAAATAATATGTACACTTTGTACACAAAATTTTTACAACTGAAAACATACGCGTTAAATGGAAAATTCTTTGTAACTTGTAGTATTGTCATAATTGAATAAGTGGCTTACACTTTATTGGTATTAGGGGCAGCCCGACTTAGTATAACTGGGCAGAATTTGATCATGTATCTACGTTCTTGGCGTTTCATCTTCCGCCACGCTTCGCGCTTTCGCTTGCTTAGTCCGTGCCGCCTTTTCCACTACAGACTGTATAACTTGAAGCAATTCAATAACAAGTGCGCTACAACGCGAACATATATACCTGTAAACATTGTGGTTCTAGTCCTATGTACAGATATAAAGGTACACACTCTCCAATAGCGCGCATTCATTTAACCCCCTTAATTGTGGGGAACAATGCTGCGCTGGAGGGGTGTACTCAGCAAAATGTCAGGTGTGTTGCGAACAGTCAACACACCTGACTAAATATGAAATTAAAATTTACACATCCCTCTGGGGTGTGTAAACGGTACTCATCCTCCAAAAGCGCGCATTCATTTAACCCCCTTAATTGTGGGGAACCATGCTGCGTTGGAGGGGTGTACTTAAAATAGAGTCAGGTGGTTGCAATCTGTCAACACACCTGACCACTTAACCCCCATATGCGTGCTTCGCACGCTATGGGGGTATAGTCGTACATGCCT
The DNA here is from genome assembly GCA_029931535.1 of Margaritifera margaritifera. Classification (NCBI taxonomy): domain Eukaryota; kingdom Metazoa; phylum Mollusca; class Bivalvia; order Unionida; family Margaritiferidae; genus Margaritifera; species Margaritifera margaritifera. The sequence goes on along the minus strand of JAQPZY010000434.1, from coordinate 162,969 downwards.
GAATGGGCGAACACGACTTTAATTTAAATTACTACTACTACTACCAGAATAAGTCCCCGTCATCTTCATCTGGCCAACTGCAATGACGAAGATTTGAACAAGCTCCTATCCGGATTGACCATTGCTTAGGTTGGTGTGTTGCCAAACATTCTGGCTGTTTCTTCTGCCAAAGAAAACCAAGCATTCTCCTGCAAAATAAGCCTTTTCTTGTTCTACAAGAATCCCAAAAAATAAAAAACAACAATAAAATAAATCAATTATTTCCGAAAAGGAATAGACCTCAATATTGGCAACTAGTAATGAATGAGATTATTCATTCATTCATTCATTCATTCATTCATTCATTCATTCATTCATTCATTCATTCATTCATTCATTCATTCGTTCATTCATTCATTCATTTCATGTCCGAAGATAAATATTTGCCTTGGCGAGTAGTTGATGTCATTATTTACATGCGAGTATTAATATGACCAAATCCGATTGTTATTATTGCTGACCTTCTTCGGTATCTTTCTTTTACCCCTATATTAATTGCATTATTCTGTTATTTTTCAACGTTGTAACATTGTCCTTATACAATACATACTAGTAAATCCAAAACGTAGTAGGATTGGTTTTCCCTTTTTTGAATTCTTAGCGTTTCTGTCTACTGAGTCACTTCGCATGTCTATACATTCTCCAAGTCCAAGACACCTAAGGTAGCAACAGAAACTGAAATACCCAAGGCTAAGAGCCATAAGAAGAAGAAGACAGCTAACAAAATCAACTGCAGAGAAAAAGTCAGAAAAAGCGAAGAAGGCAAAGACCCCAAAAAAGGCCAAAACAGCTAAGCCTAAGAAGACCATATCCCCTAAGAAGGCTAAGACATCAAAGCCAAAGAAAGCCAAGACAAGTATTCGTTACTGTGTACATATTTACAAAGAGGTCAATGAAAACGTCAAGCAAATAACAGCAATACTAAAACAAGTATCGTCCTTCACTAGCAGCAAAGAAAAGTAAATAAGTACATATCCAGAACATACAAGAAGTACAATAAAATGCAATAACATACAATAAAATTCTTTCACGCGGACGTGATCGAAAACATCCTTTTCCGAATCCTATATACAAGAAACCTTCTGATTGGTTAGATTTTATGTAAGCGCCCTTCGGATTCGTCAACGCCACTGTGCATTTCAATCCCTCTTGGGGGTATAAAAGCTAAGGTAGAATGGACCAAAATCAGTCAACGTCATCTTCACCTGGCCAACTGCAATGACGAAGATTTGAACAAGCTCCTATCCGGATTGACCATTGCTCAGGATGGTGTGTTGCCAAACATCCAGGCTGTTTCTTCTGCCAAAGAAAACCAAGCAGGCTCCTGCAAAATAAGCCTATTCTTGTTCTACAAGAATCCCAAAAAATAAAAAAAACAAACAAAATAAATCAATTATTTCCGAAAAGGAATATGCCTCAATATGAATAACTAGTAATCAATGAGATTATTCATTCATTCATTCAGTCATTCATTCATTCAGTTTATGTTTGAAGATAGATAGTTGCCTTGGCGAGTAGTTGATGTCATTATTTACATGCGAGTATTAATATGACCAAATCCGATTGTTATTGTTACTGACTTTCTTCGGTATCTTTCTTTTACCCCTATCTTTTTTGCATTATTCTGTTATTTTTTCCCGTTGTAACATTGTCCTTATACAATACATACTAGTAAATCAAAAACGTAGTAGGATTGGTTTTCCCTCTTTTAACTTCTTAGCGTCGCTGTCTACTGAGTCACTTCGTATGTCTATACATTCTCCAAGTCCAAGACACCTAAGGTAGCAACAGAAACTGAAATACCCAAGGCTAAGAGCCATAAGAAGAAGAAGACAGCTAACAAAATCAACTGCAGAGAAAAAGTCAGAAAAAGCGAAGAAGGCAAAGACCCCAAAAAAGGCCAAAACAGCTAAGCCTAAGAAGACCATATCCCCTAAGAAGGCTAATTCATCAAAGCCAAAGAAGGCCAAGACAAGTATTCGGTACTGTGTACATATTTACGAAGAGGTCAATGAAAACGTCAAGCAAATAAAGGCAAATCAAAAAAAGTATAGTCCTTCACTAGCAGCAAAGAAAAGTAAATAAGTACATATCCACAACATACAAGAAATACAATAAAACGCAATAACATAAAATAAAATTCTTTAACGCGGACGTGATCGAAAACATCCTTTTCCGAATCCTATATACAAGAAACCTTCTGATTAGTTAGATTTTATGTAAGCGCCCTTCGGATTTGTCACCGCCACTGTGCATTTCAATCCCTCTTGGGGGTATGAAAGCTAAGGCAGAATGGACCAGAATTATACTGTGGAATTCATGTGGGTACCCTCCCACATGGATATTTCAGGAAATGAAAGGGCAGACCAAGAAGCCAAAATTAAGCTTAAAGAATCTGAAATACGTCAATTGGATTATAGCGTACTGGAAATTTACAGTATAATAAGGCAGAAAATAGATAATTAATGGCAACGGGAATGGGATAACTCAGCAAAAGGGAGAAAACTCTACCTCCTGCAAAAACAAGTTAGCAGGAATATAACAGCCCCTAAATTGGTAAACCCATAAGACTCCAAAGTCATAACCCGACTCAGAACTGGCAAAACTCTTTTAGCCAGCAGTTTTGGAAGGTTTATACCAGAGATAAGAGAAGCAGGCATAAATTGCCCTCACTGCCCCGTCCCGGAAACATTAGAACCTATCTTTAATACCTGCCCCAAATACACACCAGAAAGGGAAAATTTCCAGGAAAAACAAACAAAAATAAACGCACCAGCCCAGTACCCGACGTTTTTTACCACCAAAACGAACAACATCAATTCGATGTATGCAAACATCTTAGGGTTCATCTCTGCCATAGGGAAAAGGGGAAAATTGTAACCAAATTAACCCAACCACACACACACACACACACACCCAAAGTTCCGGTCTCCACACAAAAACGAACCTTAACATAATAACATTAACAAATCACAAATCATTAGGACAGTCAGGCAAACTCAGCGTGGATCCCTAGACACAAAATTTAAAATAAAATTAAAAGGTCAGATCAAATCGCAGGGAGGAACCACGTATATCCCCAGCCCTTACGGTGGAAGGGTACGTATAACGAACTTGGGCCCTCGCACTGCTTATTAAAATTAAAAAAAAAGGTCAGATCAAATCGCAGGGAGGAACCAGGTATATCCCCAGCCCTTACGGTGGAAGGGTACGTATATCGAACTTGGGCCCTCGCACTGCATATTAACAAAGGTCAGATCAAATCGCAGGGAGGAACCAGGTATATCCCCAGCCCTTACGATGGAAGGGTACGTATAACGAACTTGGGCCCTCGCACTGCAAGTATTTGCAAAATATGACAAACATTAATAATAAGCAAACCAAGTTTTGTTTTTTCTATTCTTCAAACAATCATAACCATCCCCCATGCATGACCACTAACGGAAGGAAGGAAAAGAATGGATGAATGAATGAATGGATGAATGAATGAATTTTCATTTTTATTTAAAAAAAAAAAAAAAAAAAAAATATTTTTTATTTTTTATTTTTAATTTTTATTTAAAAAAAAAAAAGGTTTGTTTCTTTTTTAATTAATACATGCATGACTGTATACTCTTCTTTTGCTAACGCTTTCTCTAACACCTACACTGGTACCGATATTCGGAAAACAGTCCAAGGAGTATCAGAACAACTCACCAATGAAACAATAATAGGACCCTCACACTGGCCCAAATCGAACCTAATTATATAAGGTGGTCACAAGTCCAAACCATCAGGGGCCGACTGCACAATGCGGTATATAGTTCATGCTTTACCCCAGATCCACTGAAACTACCTAATAGGACCCGCACACTAAGGTGGTCATAAGTCCAAACCATCAGGGGGCCACTGCACAAAGCGGTATATAATCTACACCCTAAACCCAGTTTCCAAATAAAAGGGCAACAAATGCAATTGCCAACAAGAAACTTGAAACCTTGACCCAAAACCCTTAGATAATATAAGGTGGCTTAAAACCCAAAGCCATCAGGCCCAGCCGCACAAAGTGGCAACAATTACTTAAAACAACCACACCACGACATGCATAGGATCAAGTATAGGGCAAAGCTCCTTGGACTTAACCCAGCTTCAACACGGTACCAATCAGCCAAACATACAGAGTTCATTAAAAATTAAAAAATATAATTTTTCAAAATAAAATAGCGACACGTGCAAGACGTCATCATTATTTCGGCAAAATTTAAATTTCACACCCTGGACCACAGACACAACCATGTGACGCAGAAGCTCCTCTCTGGCGATCCCGACCCCACCTTTTCCACGACCTGACATAAAAAGCAACAGACAGTGTGTTGGGCACACAATAAAATGGCGTGAGGGTGATACACACCCCCACGCCGATTAATTAAATAGCATGATGTGCATGCAGTAAAGTGCAAGCGGTTTTTACAGCTCTGTTTTAACCGCTTGACGAACACCAAAGTGATGTTACCGCAACAGTTTGGGGGCAAATTAAATAGTGCGCTGTGCGCACATTAATACCTCGAAAATGACCAGATTGGTCGCACGAGAGTTTAATCCAAATAAGTAAGTAAGACCAGAATCAGTCCCCGTCATCTTCAGCTGGCCAACTGCAATGAAGAAGATTTGAACAAGCTCCTATCCGGATTGACCATTGCTCAGGATGGTGTGTTGCCAAACATCCAGGCTGTTTCTTCTGCCAAAGAAAACCAAGCAGGCTCCTGCAAAATAAGCCTTTTCTTGTTCTACAAGAATCCCAAAAAATAAAAACAACAACAAAATAAATCAATTATCTCCGAAAAGGAATAAACCTCAATATTGGCAACTAGTAATGAATGAGATTATTCATTCATTCATTTATCCATTCATTCATTCATTTCCTGTACGAAGATAGATAGTTGCCTTGGCGAGTAGTTGATGTCATTATTTACATGCGAGTATTAATATGACCAAATCCGATTGTTATTGTTGCTGACCTTCTTCGGTATCTTTCTTTTACCCCTATCTTTTTTGCATTATTCTCTTATTTTTCCCCGTTGTAACATTGTCCTTATACAATACATACTAGTAAATCAAAAACGTAGTAGGATTGGTTTTCCCTCTTTTAACTTCTTAGCGTCGCTGTCTACTGAGTCACTTCGTATGTCTATACATTCTCCAAGTCCAAGACACCTAAGGTAGCAACAGAACCTGAAATAGCCAAGGCTAAGAGCCATAAGAAGAAGAAGACAGCTAACAAAATCAACTGCAGAGAAAAAGTCAGAAAAAGCGAAGAAGGCAAAGACCCCAAAAAAGGCCAAAACAGCTAAGCCTAAGAAGACCATATCCCCTAAGAAGGCTAAGACATCAAAGCCATAGAAGGCCAAGACAAGTATTCGGTCCTGTGTACATATTTACAAAGAGATCAATGAAAACGTGAAGAAAATAAAAGCAATACTAAAACAAGTATCGTCCTTCACTAGCAGCAAAGAAAAGTAAATAAGAACATATCCAAAACATACAAGAAATACAATAAAATGCAATAACATACAATAAAATTCTTTCACGCGGACGTGATCGAAAACATCCTTTTCCGAATCCTATATACAAGAAACCTTCTGATTGGTTAGATTTTATGTAAGCGCCCTTCGGATTCGTCAACGCCACTGTACATTTCAATCCCTCTTGGGGGTATAAAAGCTAAGGTAGAATGGACCAGAATCAGTCACCGTCATCTTCAGCTGGCCAACTGCAATGACGAAGATTTGAACAAGCTCCTATCCGGATTGACCATTGCTCAGGATGGTGTGTTGCCAAACATCCAGGCTGTTTCTTCTGCCAAAGAAAACCAAGCAGGCTCCTGCAAAATAAGCCTTTTCTTGTTCTACAAGAATCCCAAAAAATAAAAAACAACAACAAAATAAATCAATTATCTCCGAAAAGGAATATACCTCAATATTGGCAACTAGTAATGAATGAGATTATTCATTCATTCATTCATTCATTCATTTCCTGTACGAAGATAGATAGTTGCCTTGGCGAGTAGTTGATGTCATTATTTACATGCGAGTATTAATATGACCAAATCCGATTGTTATTGTTGCTGACCTTCTTCGGTATCTTTCTTTTACCCCTATCTTTTTTGCATTATTCTCTTATTTTTCCCCGTTGTAACATTGTCCTTATACAATACATACTAGTAAATCAAAAACGTAGTAGGATTGGTTTTCCCTCTTTTAACTTCTTAGCGTCGCTGTCTACTGAGTCACTTCGTATGTCTATACATTCTCCAAGTCCAAGACACCTAAGGTAGCAACAGAACCTGAAATAGCCAAGGCTAAGAGCCATAAGAAGAAGAAGACAGCTAACAAAATCAACTGCAGAGAAAAAGTCAGAAAAAGCGAAGAAGGCAAAGACCCCAAAAAAGGCCAAAACAGCTAAGCCTAAGAAGACCATATCCCCTAAGAAGGCTAAGACATCAAAGCCATAGAAGGCCAAGACAAGTATTCGGTCCTGTGTACATATTTACAAAGAGATCAATGAAAACGTGAAGAAAATAAAAGCAATACTAAAACAAGTATCGTCCTTCACTAGCAGCAAAGAAAAGTAAATAAGAACATATCCAAAACATACAAGAAATACAATAAAATGCAATAACATACAATAAAATTCTTTCACGCGGACGTGATCGAAAACATCCTTTTCCGAATCCTATATACAAGAAACCTTCTGATTGGTTAGATTTTATGTAAGCGCCCTTCGGATTCGTCAACGCCACTGTACATTTCAATCCCTCTTGGGGGTATAAAAGCTAAGGTAGAATGGACCAGAATCAGTCACCGTCATCTTCAGCTGGCCAACTGCAATGACGAAGATTTGAACAAGCTCCTATCCGGATTGACCATTGCTCAGGATGGTGTGTTGCCAAACATCCAGGCTGTTTCTTCTGCCAAAGAAAACCAAGCAGGCTCCTGCAAAATAAGCCTTTTCTTGTTCTACAAGAATCCCAAAAAATAAAAAACAACAACAAAATAAATCAATTATCTCCGAAAAGGAATATACCTCAATATTGGCAACTAGTAATGAATGAGATTATTCATTCATTCATTCATCCATTCATTCATTCATTTCCTGTACGAAGATAGATAGTTGCCTTGGCGAGTAGTTGATGTCATTATTTACATGCGAGTATTAATATGACCAAATCCGATTGTTATTGTTGCTGACCTTCTTCGGTATCTTTCTTTTACCCCTATCTTTTTTGCATTATTCTCTTATTTTTCCCCGTTGTAACATTGTCCTTATACAATACATACTAGTAAATCAAAAACGTAGTAGGATTGGTTTTCCCTCTTTTAACTTCTTAGCGTCGCTGTCTACTGAGTCACTTCGTATGTCTATACATTCTCCAAGTCCAAGACACCTAAGGTAGCAACAGAACCTGAAATAGCCAAGGCTAAGAGCCATAAGAAGAAGAAGACAGCTAACAAAATCAACTGCAGAGAAAAAGTCAGAAAAAGCGAAGAAGGCAAAGACCCCAAAAAAGGCCAAAACAGCTAAGCCTAAGAAGACCATATCCCCTAAGAAGGCTAAGACATCAAAGCCATAGAAGGCCAAGACAAGTATTCGGTCCTGTGTACATATTTACAAAGAGATCAATGAAAACGTGAAGAAAATAAAAGCAATACTAAAACAAGTATCGTCCTTCACTAGCAGCAAAGAAAAGTAAATAAGAACATATCCAAAACATACAAGAAATACAATAAAATGCAATAACATACAATAAAATTCTTTCACGCGGACGTGATCGAAAACATCCTTTTCCGAATCCTATATACAAGAAACCTTCTGATTGGTTAGATTTTATGTAAGCGCCCTTCGGATTCGTCAACGCCACTGTACATTTCAATCCCTCTTGGGGGTATAAAAGCTAAGGTAGAATGGACCAGAATCAGTCACCGTCATCTTCAGCTGGCCAACTGCAATGACGAAGATTTGAACAAGCTCCTATCCGGATTGACCATTGCTCAGGATGGTGTGTTGCCAAACATCCAGGCTGTTTCTTCTGCCAAAGAAAACCAAGCAGGCTCCTGCAAAATAAGCCTTTTCTTGTTCTACAAGAATCCCAAAAAATAAAAAACAACAACAAAATAAATCAATTATCTCCGAAAAGGAATAGACCTCAATATTGGCAACTAGTAATGAATGAGATTATTCATTCATTCATTCATTCATTCATTTCCTGTACGAAGATAGATAGTTGCCTTGGCGAGTAGTTGATGTCATTATTTACATGCGAGTATTAATATGACCAAATCCGATTGTTATTGTTGCTGACCTTCTTCGGTATCTTTCTTTTACCCCTATCTTTTTTGCATTATTCTCTTATTTTTCCCCGTTGTAACATTGTCCTTATACAATACATACTAGTAAATCAAAAACGTAGTAGGATTGGTTTTCCCTCTTTTAACTTCTTAGCGTCGCTGTCTACTGAGTCACTTCGTATGTCTATACATTCTCCAAGTCCAAGACACCTAAGGTAGCAACAGAACCTGAAATAGCCAAGGCTAAGAGCCATAAGAAGAAGAAGACAGCTAACAAAATCAACTGCAGAGAAAAAGTCAGAAAAAGCGAAGAAGGCAAAGACCCCAAAAAAGGCCAAAACAGCTAAGCCTAAGAAGACCATATCCCCTAAGAAGGCTAAGACATCAAAGCCATAGAAGGCCAAGACAAGTATTCGGTCCTGTGTACATATTTACAAAGAGATCAATGAAAACGTGAAGAAAATAAAAGCAATACTAAAACAAGTATCGTCCTTCACTAGCAGCAAAGAAAAGTAAATAAGAACATATCCAAAACATACAAGAAATACAATAAAATGCAATAACATACAATAAAATTCTTTCACGCGGACGTGATCGAAAACATCCTTTTCCGAATCCTATATACAAGAAACCTTCTGATTGGTTAGATTTTATGTAAGCGCCCTTCGGATTCGTCAACGCCACTGTACATTTCAATCCCTCTTGGGGGTATAAAAGCTAAGGTAGAATGGACCAGAATCAGTCACCGTCATCTTCAGCTGGCCAACTGCAATGACGAAGATTTGAACAAGCTCCTATCCGGATTGACCATTGCTCAGGATGGTGTGTTGCCAAACATCCAGGCTGTTTCTTCTGCCAAAGAAAACCAAGCAGGCTCCTGCAAAATAAGCCTTTTCTTGTTCTACAAGAATCCCAAAAAATAAAAAACAACAACAAAATAAATCAATTATCTCCGAAAAGGAATAGACCTCAATATTGGCAACTAGTAATGAATGAGATTATTCATTCATTCATTCGTTCATTCATTCATTTCCTGTACGAAGATAGATAGTTGCCTTGGCGAGTAGTTGATGTCATTATTTACATGCGAGTATTAATATGACCAAATCCGATTGTTATTGTTGCTGACCTTCTTCGGTATCTTTCTTTTACCCCTATCTTTTTTGCATTATTCTCTTATTTTTCCCCGTTGTAACATTGTCCTTATACAATACATACTAGTAAATCAAAAACGTAGTAGGATTGGTTTTCCCTCTTTTAACTTCTTAGCGTCGCTGTCTACTGAGTCACTTCGTATGTCTATACATTCTCCAAGTCCAAGACACCTAAGGTAGCAACAGAACCTGAAATAGCCAAGGCTAAGAGCCATAAGAAGAAGAAGACAGCTAACAAAATCAACTGCAGAGAAAAAGTCAGAAAAAGCGAAGAAGGCAAAGACCCCAAAAAAGGCCAAAACAGCTAAGCCTAAGAAGACCATATCCCCTAAGAAGGCTAAGACATCAAAGCCATAGAAGGCCAAGACAAGTATTCGGTCCTGTGTACATATTTACAAAGAGATCAATGAAAACGTGAAGAAAATAAAAGCAATACTAAAACAAGTATCGTCCTTCACTAGCAGCAAAGAAAAGTAAATAAGAACATATCCAAAACATACAAGAAATACAATAAAATGCAATAACATACAATAAAATTCTTTCACGCGGACGTGATCGAAAACATCCTTTTCCGAATCCTATATACAAGAAACCTTCTGATTGGTTAGATTTTATGTAAGCGCCCTTCGGATTCGTCAACGCCACTGTACATTTCAATCCCTCTTGGGGGTATAAAAGCTAAGGTAGAATGGACCAGAATCAGTCGCCGTCATCTTCAGCTGGCCAACTGCAATGACGAAGATTTGAACAAGCTCCTATCCGGATTGACCATTGCTCAGGATGGTGTGTTGCCAAACATCCAGGCTGTTTCTTCTGCCAAAGAAAACCAAGCAGGCTCCTGCAAAATAAGCCTTTTCTTGTTCTACAAGAATCCCAAAAAATAAAAAACAACAACAAAATAAATCAATTATCTCCGAAAAGGAATAGACCTCAATATTGGCAACTAGTAATGAATGAGATTATTCATTCATTCATTCATCCATTCATTCATTCATTTCCTGTACGAAGATAGATAGTTGCCTTGGCGAGTAGTTGATGTCATTATTTACATGCGAGTATTAATATGACCAAATCCGATTGTTATTGTTGCTGACCTTCTTCGGTATCTTTCTTTTACCCCTATCTTTTTTGCATTATTCTCTTATTTTTCCCCGTTGTAACATTGTCCTTATACAATACATACTAGTAAATCAAAAACGTAGTAGGATTGGTTTTCCCTCTTTTAACTTCTTAGCGTCGCTGTCTACTGAGTCACTTCGTATGTCTATACATTCTCCAAGTCCAAGACACCTAAGGTAGCAACAGAACCTGAAATAGCCAAGGCTAAGAGCCATAAGAAGAAGAAGACAGCTAACAAAATCAACTGCAGAGAAAAAGTCAGAAAAAGCGAAGAAGGCAAAGACCCCAAAAAAGGCCAAAACAGCTAAGCCTAAGAAGACCATATCCCCTAAGAAGGCTAAGACATCAAAGCCATAGAAGGCCAAGACAAGTATTCGGTCCTGTGTACATATTTACAAAGAGATCAATGAAAACGTGAAGAAAATAAAAGCAATACTAAAACAAGTATCGTCCTTCACTAGCAGCAAAGAAAAGTAAATAAGAACATATCCAAAACATACAAGAAATACAATAAAATGCAATAACATACAATAAAATTCTTTCACGCGGACGTGATCGAAAACATCCTTTTCCGAATCCTATATACAAGAAACCTTCTGATTGGTTAGATTTTATGTAAGCGCCCTTCGGATTCGTCAACGCCACTGTACATTTCAATCCCTCTTGGGGGTATAAAAGCTAAGGTAGAATGGACCAGAATCAGTCGCCGTCATCTTCAGCTGGCCAACTGCAATGACGAAGATTTGAACAAGCTCCTATCCGGATTGACCATTGCTCAGGATGGTGTGTTGCCAAACATCCAGGCTGTTTCTTCTGCCAAAGAAAACCAAGCAGGCTCCTGCAAAATAAGCCTTTTCTTGTTCTACAAGAATCCCAAAAAATAAAAAACAACAACAAAATAAATCAATTATCTCCGAAAAGGAATAGACCTCAATATTGGCAACTAGTAATGAATGAGATTATTCATTCATTCATTCATCCATTCATTCATTCATTTCCTGTACGAAGATAGATAGTTGCCTTGGCGAGTAGTTGATGTCATTATTTACATGCGAGTATTAATATGACCAAATCCGATTGTTATTGTTGCTGACCTTCTTCGGTATCTTTCTTTTACCCCTATCTTTTTTGCATTATTCTCTTATTTTTCCCCGTTGTAACATTGTCCTTATACAATACATACTAGTAAATCAAAAACGTAGTAGGATTGGTTTTCCCTCTTTTAACTTCTTAGCGTCGCTGTCTACTGAGTCACTTCGTATGTCTATACATTCTCCAAGTCCAAGACACCTAAGGTAGCAACAGAACCTGAAATAGCCAAGGCTAAGAGCCATAAGAAGAAGAAGACAGCTAACAAAATCAACTGCAGAGAAAAAGTCAGAAAAAGCGAAGAAGGCAAAGACCCCAAAAAAGGCCAAAACAGCTAAGCCTAAGAAGACCATATCCCCTAAGAAGGCTAAGACATCAAAGCCATAGAAGGCCAAGACAAGTATTCGGTCCTGTGTACATATTTACAAAGAGATCAATGAAAACGTGAAGAAAATAAAAGCAATACTAAAACAAGTATCGTCCTTCACTAGCAGCAAAGAAAAGTAAATAAGAACATATCCAAAACATACAAGAAATACAATAAAATGCAATAACATACAATAAAATTCTTTCACGCGGACGTGATCGAAAACATCCTTTTCCGAATCCTATATACAAGAAACCTTCTGATTGGTTAGATTTTATGTAAGCGCCCTTCGGATTCGTCAACGCCACTGTACATTTCAATCCCTCTTGGGGGTATAAAAGCTAAGGTAGAATGGACCAGAATCAGTCACCGTCATCTTCAGCTGGCCAACTGCAATGACGAAGATTTGAACAAGCTCCTATCCGGATTGACCATTGCTCAGGATGGTGTGTTGCCAAACATCCAGGCTGTTTCTTCTGCCAAAGAAAACCAAGCAGGCTCCTGCAAAATAAGCCTTTTCTTGTTCTACAAGAATCCCAAAAAATAAAAAACAACAACAAAATAAATCAATTATCTCCGAAAAGGAATAGACCTCAATATTGGCAACTAGTAATGAATGAGATTATTCATTCATTCATTCATCCATTCATTCATTCATTTCCTGTACGAAGATAGATAGTTGCCTTGGCGAGTAGTTGATCTCATTATTTACATGCGAGTATTAATATGACCAAATCCGATTGTTATTGTTGCTGACCTTCTTCGGTATCTTTCTTTTACCCCTATCTTTTTTGCATTATTCTCTTATTTTTCCCCGTTGTAACATTGTCCTTATACAATACATACTAGTAAATCAAAAACGTAGTAGGATTGGTTTTCCCTCTTTTAACTTCTTAGCGTCGCTGTCTACTGAGTCACTTCGTATGTCTATACATTCTCCAAGTCCAAGACACCTAAGGTAGCAACAGAACCTGAAATAGCCAAGGCTAAGAGCCATAAGAAGAAGAAGACAGCTAACAAAATCAACTGCAGAGAAAAAGTCAGAAAAAGCGAAGAAGGCAAAGACCCCAAAAAAGGCCAAAACAGCTAAGCCTAAGAAGACCATATCCCCTAAGAAGGCTAAGACATCAAAGCCATAGAAGGCCAAGACAAGTATTCGGTCCTGTGTACATATTTACAAAGAGATCAATGAAAACGTGAAGAAAATAAAAGCAATACTAAAACAAGTATCGTCCTTCACTAGCAGCAAAGAAAAGTAAATAAGAACATATCCAAAACATACAAGAAATACAATAAAATGCAATAACATACAATAAAATTCTTTCACGCGGACGTGATCGAAAACATCCTTTTCCGAATCCTATATACAAGAAACCTTCTGATTGGTTAGATTTTATGTAAGCGCCCTTCGGATTCGTCAACGCCACTGTGCATTTCAATCCCTCTTGGGGGTATAAAAGCTAAGGTAGAATGGACCAGAATCAGCAGCATTCAGGCCGCAGCAGATGGAGAGTGTTGACGTCTGGCAGACTTGCTAACGGGTAGTGGGAGACTCAGTGGACGAGGAGGGAAGGAGGCAGTCTTGGCAGCCTTGTAGCAGCTATGGACACCCAACTACAACTACAATGACTCGCTCTTGGTATGGAAGTATGGAGCCAAGCTGCTGTGCTGACCAATGGAGTTTATGTCGACCTATCCACCCGCCAACAGCCGACCACATGGAGCAGCAGATAGCGAGCTACCAAGGGGGCGCTGCGTTGAAGAGAGAGCCCGCATGGCAGACAGACAGAGCTTCTCTACCGGGTACCACCTGCTGTTAAAAATAGTCCTTCTAAGGGCTAAACAGTCCTTCTAAGGGCTATTTCTTTGCCAGAATCAATGGGGTTTTCAATTTGTTTTTTTTTCGAAAACCCCTTTTGATTACACTCTTTTCAAACACAAATTTGATCAATTTCGAACCACCGTCTAAAAAATAACAACCCACAATTGTAGTGTGCGTGATACAAAAAAGATAGGAGTAATTCTTAGTCAAAGATTGGTATTGTTTTTGGAAATAATATGTACATTTTGTACACAAAATTTCTCTTAACTGGAATATTCGAGTTAACTGGAAAAATTTTTGTAACTCTTCGTATTGTCATAATTGAATAAGTGGCTTACACTTTATTGGTATTAGGGACAGCCCGACTTAGTATAACTGGGCAGAATTTGATCATGTATGTACGTTCTTGGCGTTTCGGCTTCCGCCACGCTTCGCGCTTTCGCTTGCTTAGTCCGTGTCGCCTTTTCCACTCCAGACTATTTATCTTGAAGCAATTCAGTAACAAGTGCGCTACAACGCGCACATATACACCTGTAAACATTGTGGTTCTAGTCCTATGTACAGGTGTAAATGTACACACTCTCCAATAGCGCACATTCATTTAACCCCCTTAATTGTGAGGAACCATGATGCGCTGGAGGGGTGTACTCAGCACAGTGTCAGGTGTGTTGCGAACTGTTAACACACCTGACTAAAAATGAAATTAAACTTTACACATCCCTCTGGGGTGTGTAAACGGTACTCATCCTGTAATAGCGCGCATTCATTTAACCCCCTTAATTGTGGGGAACCATGCTGCGCTGGAGGGATGTACTTAAAATAGAGTCAGGTGGTTGCAATCTGTCAACACACCTGACCACTTAACCCCCCTATGCGTGCTTTGCACGCTGTGGGGGTATAGTCGTACATGCCCGAATGGGTGAACACGACTTTAATCTAAGCATCATCATCATCACCAGAATCAGTCCCCGTCATCTTCAGCTGGCCAACTGCAATGACGAAGATTTGAACAAGCTCCTATCCGGATTGACCATTGCTCAGGATGGTGTGTTGCCAAACATCCAGGCTGTTTCTTCTGCCAAAGAAAACCAAGCAGGCTCCTGCAAAATAAGCCTTTTCTTCTTCTACAAGAATAACACCCCAAAAAAGACAACAACAAAATCAATCAATTATTTCCTAAAAGGAAAATGCGTCAATATTGGCAACTAGTAATGAATGAGATTATTCATTCATTCATTCATTCATTCATTTCATCTACGAAGATAGATAGTTGCCTTGGCGAGTAGTTGATGTCATTATTTACATGCGAGTATTAATATGACCAAATCCGATTGTTATTGTTGCTGACCTTCTTCGGTATCTTTCTTTTACCCCTATCTTTTTTGCATTATTCTCTTATTTTTCCCCGTTGAAACATTGCCCTTATACAATACATACTAGTAAATCAAAAACGTATTAGGATTGGTTTTCCCTCTTTTAACTTCTTAGCGTCGCTGTCTACTGAGTCACATCGTATGTCTATACATACTCCAAGGCCAAGACACCTAAGGTAGCAACAGAAACTGAAATAGCCAAGGCTAAGAGCCATAAGAAGAAGAAGACAGCTAAAAAAATCAACTGCAGAAAAAAGTCAGAAAAAGCGAAGAAGGCAAAGACCCCAAAAAAGGCCAAAACAGCTAAGCCTAAGAAGACCATATCCATTAAGAAGCCTAAAACATCAAACCCAAAGAAGGCCAAGACAAGTATTCGGTACTGTCAACATATTTGCAAAGAGGTCAATGAAAACGTCAAAACAAATAACAGCAATATTAAACAAGTATCGTCCTTCACTAGCAGCAAAGAAAAGTAAATAAGTACATATCCACAACATACAAGAAATACAATAAAATGCAATAACATAAAATAAAATTCTTTCACGCGGACGTGATCGAAAACATCCTTTTCCGAATCCTATATACAAGAAACCTTCTGATTGGTTAGATTTTATGTAAGCGCCCTTCGGATTCGTCAATGCCACTGTACGTTTCAATCCCTCTTGGGGGTATAAAAGCTAAGGTAGAATGGGCCAGAATCATTCACCGTCATCTTCAGCTGGCCAACTGCAATGACGAAGATTTGAACAAGCTCCTATCCGGATTGACCATTGCACAGGATGGTGTGTTGCCAAACATCCAGGCTGTTTCTTCTGCCAAAGAAAACCAAGCAGGCTCCTGCAAAATAAGCCTTTTCTTCTTCTACAAGAATCAAAAAAAAAATAAAACAACTACAAAATAAATCAATTATTTCCGAAAAGGAACATGCCTCAATTATGGAAACTAGTAATGAATGAGATTATTCATTCATTCATTCATTCATTCATTCATTCATTCATTCATTTTATCTACGAAGATAGATAGTTGCCTTGGCGAGTAGTTGATGTCATTACTTGCATGCGAGTATTAATATGACCAAATCCGATTGTTATTGTTGCTGACCTTCTTCGGTATCTTTCTTTTACCCCTATCTTTTTTGCATTATTCTCTTATTTTTCCCCGTTGTAACATTGTCCTTATACAATACATACTAGTAAATCAAAAACGTAGTAGGATTGGTTTTCCCTCTTTTAACTTCTTAGCGTCGCTGTCTACTGAGTCACTTCGAATGTCTATACATTCTCCAAGCCCAAGACACCTAAGGTAGCAACAGAAACTTAAATACCCATGGCTAAGAGCCATAAGAAGAAGAAGACAGCTAACAAAATCAACTGCAGAGAAAAAGTCAGAAAAAGCAAAGAACACAAAGACCCCAAAAAAAGGCCAAAACAGCTAAGCCTAAGAAGACCATTTCACCTAAGAAGCCTAAGACATCAAAGCCATAGAAGGCCAAGACAAGTATTTGGTACTGTGTACATATTTACAAAGAGGTTAATGAAAACGTAAAGCAAATAAAAGCAATACTAAAACAAGTATCGTCCTTCACTAGCAGCAAAGAAAAGTAAATTAGTACATATCCACAACATACAAGAAATACAATAAAATGCAATAACATAAAATACAATTCTTTAACGCTGACGTGATCAAAAACATCCTTTTCCGAATCCTATATACAAGAAACCTTCTGATTGGTTAGATTTTATGTAAGCGCCCTTCGGATTCGTCAACGCCACTGTACATTTCAATCCCTCTTGGGGGTATAAAAGCTAAGGTAGAATGGACCAGAATCAGTCCCCGTCCTCTTCAGCTGGCCAAATGCAATGACGAAGATTTGAACAAGCTCCTATCCGGATTGACCATTATTCAGGATGGTGTGTTGCCAAACATCCAGGCTGTTTCTTCTGCCAAAGAAAACCCAGCAGGCTCCTGCAAAATAAGCCTTTTCTTGTTCTACAAGAATCCCAAAAAATAAAAAACAACAACAAAATAAATCAATTATTTCCGAAAAGTAATATGCCTCAATATTGGCAACTCGTAATGAATGAGATTATTCATTCATTCATTCATTCATTTCATGTACGAAGATAGATAGTTGCCTTGGCGAGTAGTTGATATCATTATGAATGAATGAATGAATGAATGAATGAATAATCTCATTCGTTACTAGTTGCCAATATTGATTCATATTGGGGAAAGAATTGGAAGAATACTTCCAAACCCAAATAGATACCAACCATGGCAATAGAGTCCTCTTGGCACACAGGAATGCTGGATGCCAAATGCTGGACTGCCAAGATTGGCAGGAAATGGAAAGGCCAAGACCAGCAGAAGTTCTGCAGGAACTGGTAAAAAAAGGAGTACCTGTATAGGCAATAGGTGCCCTACAAAATGGTTGGAGAGAGCGTTTCTACCCGTTTCCCTTAGGAAGCATTCCTATTTTACCAGAAGGGGAATTCAGGATTAAGGGGAAAACAATGAAAGTAGTCAGGGCACACCCTATAGAAATCAACATAGAAACGAAGACGGTGGAGGTCCATTTTCCTGGACTCCCGTTTGAGATTCCAACTAAGGAACTCACAGAAAAATTTAAAGCAAAATTTAACATCCAAGTCCAAAAAGGAAAAAGTGCTACGTATTGGGGTTATCCCAATATAAAAACGGGAGTAAGGGTAGTAGAAGAAGAGACAGAACAGGCCAAAACAATACCTACCTTCTTCTACGTTATGGGTTTCTTGATGAAATCCTGGTACAGGGGGTGTATCCATCACCGACCCTGCACCAGATGTAGGCAAACGGGGCATGTGCCCAGGGATTGTAACAATCCACTTTTCATACAAGGAACTACATATGCTGAAAAAGCAGCAAACATACCAGACAATACACCCTCGGGCGACAAGGAAGCCCTAGAGGGTGAAGACCCCGAATCGGAAAGGGACATAAGCAAACCCCAGGGGGAAATAAATGTAGTGGAAAAGCCCTTGGAAGACACCAAATTAGGGGACACAGGTCTTGAATGGGTAGATTTTTTGACAACAAGGACAGTTTGCCTTTCGAAACCCAAAATGAGAAAAGAAAACTAAGGAACAAACAAAAAAAAAACATCTGAAGAAACAAAAAAAAAGAAATAAAAATGAAGGAAAATAGTACGGCACCGTACTACCAGTTAATAGAGCCGATTTTCAATGAATCGGAAGATGAAATTGGAAAAAATCTGATAGAAGAAGAGGCCGTTGCTCCCAAATCCGACCCAGTGAGAGGAACTGAAAAGGAAATGGAGGAGCAAACGGCCCAGATAACGTTGCAAGAGGAATACAGTCAGAGTGTGGATGGGACATTCCCATCAACCTCCACACCAAAACAGTCGCATAAAAAGGAGGCGACGAATTACTGTATCAGCAGAGTGGCCCTCGATAGAGGACTCTGATGAGAAAAAAACTCCGAAAACCCCCAAATCAGGGAGATCGGCCTCCCTGCCAAGAGAGGGGGGAGTAAAAAAAGAATAACATTAGAGCAGTATAGGGAAAAGTCCCAAACCAAACAAAAACAAAAAAGGGAAAAAGAATTTGAAAGTGACACGGAAATAGAATTAGAAAGTGATCAAAACGTGACACAATAAACTTAGAATTTCAAAAACAAAATTGGAAAGTTAACAACAAATGTTTTATGGCACCATGGAGGGACAAAACCTCCGTGTGATAACCATAAACATAAATGGAATAAAGGATAAAATAGATAAACTAAGAGAAACAACAAAATCAATTGATATAATACTGTTACAGGAAACACATAATATAGATACAAAATCAAAAAGGGAGATAGAGGAAAAACTAAATGGGATAGTGCTAGCAAATAATAGCAATAATGAAAGTTGGGCGGGGGTGGCAATAATTTTACAGAATAAAGCTTTAAAAGTAACATGGGAGGAAATTATAACGGAAAAGAAATTTAATGGGATATTAAAGCATATAAAAATAAATGGATGGCATATTTTAAATGTATATGTGCAGTAAAGACAAGTATAACAAAACAGTTACAATTTATAAATGATTTAACAGAATATATGCAAGAATTTTCCATGGAAAATTTTATAATTGGAGGAGATTTTAATTGGGTAACAAATAATTTAGATAGGACGGGAGGTATGAAAGGGCAAGATTTAGATGCAAGAATGGGGGATATAATAAAAAATTTTATAGAAAAAAATGAGATAGAAGATGTATGGAGAAAAACTAAATCCTGACAAAATAGAGTATACATATGAATATGGAATCAGACAAGGAAGTAGATTGGATAAATTTTACATATCCAAAACAGAAATAAATAAAGTTTTAATGTGCGAAATTCAAAGGGATAAAATATCCGATCATAATCCGGTTATACTAAATATAAATATTAAATACAGAAATAAATGGGGACAAGGATATTGGAAACTCAATAACTCTATTTTAGTAGGAAGTGAATATACGGACAGAATAGCAGAAATTTTAAATAAGTTTAATACGGAGGGTACAAGGGATATCCTCCAAGCATGGGGAGATTTAAAAGTATTGATTAAAAAACTTACGAGGATATACAGTACCATAAAACAAGATAAAAAAGGGGGGTAGAACAAAGGTATAAAAATATATGTATAAATAAAGATGCAAGTGAGGAGGAAAAGGATAAATATAGGGAAGAATATGAGAATGTACAAAAATACAAAAAGGAAGGTAATAAAATTAGAGCAGGGAAATTCGATAGTATGTACATAAAAGCAAAGGGAATATATAGGAGGGAGGAAATACTGAGGGGAAAGGGAAAAAACATGGAAACCCTAAAGAACAATAATATAATACTTAAAGAAAAGGGAGAAATATTACAAGCAATACATGATTTTTATAAAGATTTGTACACATCGCAAAATATAGGGTATGAAGAAATAAACAGCTATTGTAAAAATGCACAATTTATAAAAATAAATGAAGATCATAGAAATATATGTGAAAACTTTATAACAGCAGAAGAGATTAAGAAAGCTATAGTACAATTAAATAAAGGTAAATCGCGCGGTTCAGACGGCCTCACTGCAGACTTTTATAAAAAATTCCAAATACAACTAACTCCAATTTTAGAATATGTATACAACAATATCCTGATGAATAAAGAAATGCCAGGTAAAATGAAGGAGGGAATAATCACGGTAATATATAAAGGGAAAGGGGATATACAAGAACTTAAAAACTGGAGACCGATCTCTTTACTAAATACGGATTATAAAATTTTAAGTAAAATTATGTCTAATAGACTTAAAATGTGTATGGGTAAAATAATAAATATAAATCAAAGTTGTGGGGAAGGGGGGAGGAGTATTAAAAACAATATATTAACTATTCAAACTGTGATAGAGTATATAGAGAATAAAGGAGAGAAAGGAGCTATGATTCTGTACGATCAGGAAAAAGCTTTTGATCATATAGAACACAGCTATATAGAGAATATTTTTAAAAACTATGGTTTTGGACCCATCTTTTGCTCATGGATCAAAGTGATGTACACAAATATAACATCGGAAGTACAAATTAATGGGGCCAAAACAAAAAGATTCAAAATTGAAAGATCGGTAAGACAGGGATGTCCCCTGTCTATGCTATTATATGTGTTAGCAATTCAAGTTCAATGTATAAAAATAAATAATAACCGAAATATACAAGGAATAAAAATACCCAACCAAAAAAAGGAATTTAAAATGTTCCAACATGCAGATGATTGCACGAATTTTATAAATGACGGTTTTTCTTTTAAACATTTGGAAAAAGAATTTTTAGATTTTGGAAAAGCATCAGGGTCGAAAATTAATCATATGAAAACAGAAATACTTCTAATAGGAAATTGGCGCGGAAATCACCCAGGCTTACCACCAGAATTAATAAAACAAAAAGTGAAAGCTCTAGGGGTGTATTTTGGGAGAAATGCTGACAAAACAAATTTTAATTTTTTAAAAGATAAAGTACAAGTACAAATTGATTTATGTTCATGTACATTTTTAAATATAATGGAAAGGGTACAAATAGCGCATACTTACATATATAGTACTTTGTGGTATATTATCCAAATAATTGATTTTAAAGATACATGGCTGGAAGTTATAGATAAAAAGATAGTTCACTTTATATGGGGAGGGGGGATGCACCTTCTCCAAAGAGAAAATCTATACAAATCCAAAATGGAAGGAGGACTGGGTATACCATACCTGAAATATAGGAAAAGCGCTTACATTATAAACAGAATACGAAATTTATGGGGAAAAAGGAATACGTGTGGGCGGCTTTATATATATATTTTTATGGTTTTTTTATTAATAATATGCCTGAAATATATAGAAATAACAAACTAATCAAAATAATTGAACCACCGAGGAAACTGTTTCCAATAAAATATGTCATTATGAAATATAGGGGGGGGGGGGGGATATTAAAATATGGACAGAAGAGAAAGATATTCTAACATATAAAAACATAATGAAGGTCGTAAACCAACATGTCACACATAAGGTAGAAAAAGAAAATCAGGGACAACAATGGGGGGGGGGGCATTATGGAAAAAATGGAAAGGGGTAAAATCAAATTACAAACAAAGTTTAGTGTATAAGTACATCCATGATGTGTGATTGACGGGAGCTGTTGCCTTTAAAAGGCATATAGCAAATAGTATAATAAAATGTCCTTTGTGTAAAAATGCATTATACACAAAAAGTCATGTAATCTTAAAATGCAAGGATATAGAACAAGAGAGGGTTTTAATAATTAACATGATAAAAAGGGAAAATGGAGCGTATGAGGAAGGAAATTTATTATATACTAACAATATAAGGGATAAAAAATTGTATGATAATGTAGTAACATACATTACATTAACTATGGTGAAGTGTTATAGAGGGCCAGAAGGATTTTACAAAGAATAAATTTATTTTTTTTGTTGTTGTTGTTATTAACATATAATATATTTCTTGTCTATTCTAAAACAAATAGAATAAATAAATATATATGACATACTAAACTTTTAAGTACAAAAGCACTGGCGGGAAGAGGGAAAGGACAAATTCCCTCTTAGAGAGAGTACCTATACGGAGCCGGATCCTCAACCCTGAAGGTGTAAACAAAATATTAATAAATATTTACAATGATTTTAAATTTGGATGTAATAATATGAATATTGAAAAGTAAGACAAGATTTATAACAATTAATAATAAAAAGAATTTCGCAGTGCTAACACAATTTAACAAACAGATAGGAACAAAATGGAAGCAGACATAAATACAGGGGGGCTTATGTGACTCAAAGTAGGATATAAGGACGAGTGACACCGAGGCTACAGGGCTAACGCGAAGTAGTAAGGGTCACATCAGAGTACCCGAAAAATGAGGCATAACCGATATAAACATTACAAAACAAGAAAAAAAGGGGAAAACAAGAAAATGTACTAACAACTGCGAAATTCTACCATGCCTACACGCATCTCAGACACACAAACCAAACATACCTTTTTTTTTTTTTATATATATATATAACTTGTAGCATAAATAATAAAAAGGAAAAAACAAAAACTTGGAAATTTTAAACATGGTCTTAGAAACCAGAGCAAAAGGAGACAGGGGGAGCAAAAGTATGGCCTATGGATGGAGGAAAGGTATCTAACAATAAACTCTGCGAACCATAATACCTCCAACATGGGCCAAAAAAATTTGCGCCACCAGCATCCAATTTCAAATCTCCTTTAAGAGATTATATTATACATTTTGGAACCTTTTCTAAATATATATATATATATATATATATATATATATATATATATATATATATATATATATATATATATATATATATATATATATATATATATATTTATTTATTTTCTCTGTAAAAGTAAATAACAACTACAACCAAATTTGGAAACGAAAAAGCCAGTCCAAACAAGAATACAGGGGTTTAAAACACACGTTAACACAAATATAACAAACATACATATAGCATACACTGGACTTTTAAAAGATCCCTGGCAAGGATCACTGAAAACAATTTTATAACATGGAAAGGAAACCAGCCGCAAAGGCAACACCTGAGGAGGTTAGTACAAGCCATGGAGTAAATTCTTTAGGCCCAGGGTGGAACGATTGGGAACCTAGACACGGGTTTCAAATCAAGTACGCCCTTCAAAAAATATATACAAAAGGAACCCTAGTCTAAAAAGTAACAATGAAATTTCTTTTCAAAATTCTTTTGGAGTTTTTCAAAACCCACAACAGCAGACTTTACAGGGGGACAAACAGATATAAAAAACCTTTTAAAAAAACATTTCGGCACAAAGGGGGAAACCTTCAGGGCCGATAGCTTAACATAGCTAGAGGTCTAAGAGGGGTCCACAAAAAAAAAAGAAGATTTGAACATGCTCCTATCCGGATTGACCATTGCTCAGGATGGTGTGTTGCCAAACATCCAGGCTGTTTCTTCTGCCAAAGAAAACCAAACAGGTTCCTGCAAAATAAGCCTTTTCTTGTTCTACAATAATCCCAAAAAATAAAAAACAACAACAAAATAAATCAATTATTTCCGAAAAGCAATATGCCTCAATATTGGCAACTAGTAATGAATGAGATTATTCATTCATTCATTCATTCATTCATTCATTTCATGTACGAAGATAGATAGTTGCCTTGGCGAGTAGTTGATCTCATTATTTACATGCGAGTATTAATATGACCAAATCCGATTGTTATTGTTGCTGACCTTCATCGGTATCTTTCTTTTACCCCTATCTTTTTTGCATTATTCTGTTATTTTTCCCCGTTGTAACATTGTCCTTATACAATACATACTAGTAAATCAAAAACGTAGTAGGATTGGTTTTCCCTCTTTTAACTTCTTAGCGTCGCTGTCTACTGAGTCACTCCGTATGTCTATACATTCTCCAAGTCCAAGACACCTAAGGTAGCAACAGAAACTGAAATAACCATGGCAAAGAGCCATAAGAAGAAGAAGACAGCTAACAAAATCAACTGCAGAGAAAAAGTCAGAAAAAGCGAAGAATTCAAAGACCCCAAGAAAGGCCAAAACAGCTAAGCTTAAGAAGACCATATCCCCTAAGACGCCTAAGAAATCAAAGCCATAGAAGGCCAAGGCAAGTATTCGGTACAGTGTACATATTTACAAAGAGATCAATGAAAACGTGAAGAAAATAAAACCAATACTAAAACAAGTATCGTCCTTCACTAGCAGCAAAGAAAAGTAAATAAGTACATATCCACAACATACAAGAAATAAAATAAAATGCAATAACATAAAATAAAATTCTTTCACGCGGACGTGATCGAAAACATCCTTTACCGAATCCTATATGCAAGAAACCTTCTGATTGGCTAGATTTTATGTAAGCGCCCTTCGGATTCGTCAACGCCACTGTGCATTTCAATCCCTCTTGGGGGTATAAAAGCTAAGGTAGAATGGACCTGAATCAGGGACCATGCAGTGACGATTAGTCCACTACATAGGAATTAAGACCAGCACAGCGCAGAATAACAAGTATTTTGCGCAGAATAACAATTATTCTATGCAGCTACAAGATACAGGGAACAGCATGGCGGAGTTGTGACCAGGCCAGCGAGGCGATTATCGTGGAGAAGCTTGGGGAGGAGAGGGAGCCACCCAGCTACCAGAAATCGATACCAGCGGGTGTATTCCGGTCACTCCATTCACATGCTGTTAGACCCAAAGAGAACAACAACAACAGAGACAGAGGCATATTTCACCTGAAGTCCAAGGCTGTGAGTGAAAGGCAAGGTGCAGAGGGAAAGGAGTGGGGAGCTGGGTGTATTTTCCGCAGAAAAACATGGGCTACAGTCTTCCTGCCACCTACCACCACCACCGGGGACCAACACTTTCCAGCAGGCACAGCGGTTGGAGGTATACAGCAGACGCTGCTGTATGAAGAATGCTGACAATAGTCCTTTTAAGGGCTAAAATAATTGCCTGAATCAATGGGGTTTTCAATTTGGTATTCTCGAAAACCCCTTTTGATTATACTTTTTTAAACACAAATTTGACCAATTTCGAAACGCCGTCTAAAAAATTATAACTCAAAATTGTAATGTGCGTGACACGAAAATGATACGAGTAATTCTTACTCAAAGATTGGTATTGTTTTTGAAAATAACATGTACACTTTGTACACAAAATTCTTTACAACTGGAATAATCGTGTTAAATAACAAAATTCTTTAAACTTGAAGTATTGCCATAATTGAACAAGTGGCTAACACTTTATTGGTATTAGGGACAGCCCGACTTAGATAACTGGGCAGAATTTGATCAAGCTGCCTGCCACGCTCCAGACACGCTGAATGCCAGCATGCTTTGCATGCATTGCTATCACACCTGCGAACATTGAGGTTCTAATCCTATGTACAGGTTGAAAGTAAATCTACACACCCTCCTATATCGCGCCTACAATGAACCCCATTCACTTGGGGAAACCATGCAGCGATGGAGGGGTGTAAAAAAATAGTGTGCTTTGCACACAGTAATGCACCAATGGGTTATAACTCTAACCCATTGGTGACTAATTAAATAGGGCGCATCGCGCTCATTAACCCGACGTAAATGGCCGAATGGCCGCACACGTCGTTAATTTAACAACAAACAGACCAGAATCAGTCACCGTCATCTTCAGCTGGCCAACTGCAATGACGAAGATTTGAACAAGCTCCTATCCGGATTGACCATTGCTCAGGATGGTGTGTTGCCAAACATCCAGGCTGTTTCTTCTGCCAAAGAAAACCAAGCATGGTTCCTGCAATATAAGCCTTTTCTTGTTCTACAAGAATCCCAAAAAATAAAAAACAACAACAAAATGAATCAATTATTTCCGAAAAGGAATAGACCTCAATATTGGCAACTAGTAATGAATGAGATTATTCATTAATTCATTTATTCATTCATTTCATGTACGAAGATAGATAGTTGCCTTGGCGAGTAGTTGATGTCATTATTTACATGCGAGTATTAATATGACTAAATCCGATTGTTATTGTTGCTGACCTTCATCGGTATCTTTCTTTTACCCCCATCTTTTTTGCATTATTCTCTTATTTTTCCTGTTGTAACATTGTCCTTATACAATACACACTAGTAAATCAAAAACGTAGTAGGATTGGTTTTCCCTCTTTTAACTTCTTAGCGTCGCTGTCTACTGAGTCACTTCGTATGTCTATACATTCTCCAAGTCCAAGACACCTAAGGTAGCAACAGAAACTGAAATACCCAAGGCTAAGAGCCATAAGAAGAAGAAGACAGCTAACAAAATCAACTGCAGAGAAAAAGTCTGAAAAATCGAAGAAGGCATTGGCCCCAAAAAAGGCCAAAACAGCTAAGCCTAAGAAGACCATATCCCCTAAGAAGGCTAAGACATCAAAGCCATAGAAGGCCAAGACAAGTATTCGGTTCTGAGTACATATTTACAAAGAGGTCAGTGAAAACGTCAAGCAAATAAAGGCAATACTAAAACAAGTATCGTCCTTCACTAGCAGCAAAGAAAAGTAAATAAGTACATATCCACAACATACAAGAAATAAAATAAAATGCAATAACATAAAATAAAATTCTTTCTCGCGGACGTGATCGAAAACATCCTTTTCCGAATCCTATATACAAGAAACCTTCTGATTGGTTAGATTTTATGTCAGCGCTCTTCGGATTCGTCAACGCCACTGTGCATTTCAATCCCTCTTGGGGGTATAAAAGCTAAGGTAGAATGGACCAGAATCAGTAAAACCCCTTTTGATTATACTTTTTAAACACAAATTTGACCAATTTCGAAACGCCGTCTAAAAAATTATAACTCAAAATTGTAGTGTGCGTGACACGAAAATTATACGAGTAATTTTTACTCAAAGATTGGTATTGTTTTTGAAAATAACATGTACACTTTGTACACAAAATTCTTTACAACTGGAATAATCGTGTTAAATAACAAAATTCTTTAAACTTGAAGTATTGCCATAATTGAACAAGTGGCTAACACTTTATTGGTATTAGGGACAGCCCGACTTAGATAACTGGGCAGAATTTGATCAAGCTGCCTGCCACGCTCCAGACACGCTGAATGCCAGCATGCTTTGCATGCATTGCTATCACACCTGTGAACATTGAGGTTCTAATCCTATGTACAGGTTGAAAGTAAATCTACACACCCTCCTATATCGCGCCTACAATGAACCCCATTCACTTCGGGAAACCATGCAGCGATGGAGGGGTGTAAAATAAATAGTGTGCTTTGCACACAGTAATGCACCAATGGGTTATAACTCTAACCCATTGGTGACTAATTAAATAGGGCGCATCGCGCTCATTAACCCGACGTAAATGGCCGAATGGCCGCACACGTCGTTAATTTAACAACCAACCAACCAACCAGAATCAGTCCCCGTCATCTTCAGCTGGCCAACAGCAATGAC
Source organism: Margaritifera margaritifera (assembly GCA_029931535.1). Classification (NCBI taxonomy): domain Eukaryota; kingdom Metazoa; phylum Mollusca; class Bivalvia; order Unionida; family Margaritiferidae; genus Margaritifera; species Margaritifera margaritifera. Next base: position 135,159 of record JAQPZY010000434.1, on the reverse strand, counting down.
GAAGATTTGAACAAGCTCCTATGCGGATTGACCATTGCTCAGGATGGTATGTTGCCAAACATCCAGGCTGTTTCTTCTGCCAAAGACAACCAAGCAGGCTCCTGCCAAATAAGCCTTTTCTTGTTCTACAAGGATCCAAAAAAAAAAAAACAACAACAAAATGAATCAATTATTTCCGAAAAGGAATATGCCTCAATATTGGCAACTAGAAATGAATGAGATTATTCATTCATTCATTCATTCATTCAATTCATGTACGAAGATAGAGAGTTGCCTTGGCGAGTGATTGATGTCATTATTTACATGCGAGTATTAATATGACCAAATCCGATTGTTATTGTTGCTGACCTTCATCGGTATCTTTCTTTTACCCCTATCTTCTTTGCATTATTCTGTTATTTTTCCCCGTTGTAACATTGTCCTTATACAATACATACTAGTAAATCAAAAACTTAGTAGGATTGGTTTTCCCTCTTTTAACTTCTTAGCGTCGCTGTCTACTGAGTCACTTCGTATGTCTATACATTCTCCAAGTCCAAGACACCTAAGGTAGCAACAGAAACTGAAATACCCTAGGCTAAGAGCCATAAGAAGAAGAAGAGAGCTAACAAAATCAACTGCAGAGAAAAAGTCAGAAAAAGGGAAGAAGGCAAAGACCCCAAAAAAGACCAAAACAGCTAAGCTTAAGAAGACCATATCCCCCAATAAGGCTAAGACATCAAAGCCAAAGAAGGCCAAGACAAGTATTCGGTACTGTGTACATATTTACAAAGAGGTCAATGTAAACGTCAAGCAAATAAAGGAAATACTAAAACAAGTATCGTCCTTCACAAGCAGCAAAGAAAAGTAAATAAGTACATATCCACAACATATAAGAAATACAATAAAATGCAATAACATAAAATAAAATTCTTTCACGCGGACGTGATCGAAAACATCCTTTTCCGAATCCTATATACAAGAAACCTTCTGATTGGTTAGATTTTATGTAAGCGCCCTTCGGATTCGTCAACGCCACTGTGCATTTCAATCCCTCTTGGGGGTATAAAAGCTAAGGTAGAATGGACCAGAATCAGGATTCTTTGTGTGTAGTTTGTGTCGGTTGGACGTCCAGCTACCACGGAGCAGTAAGAGCTTGCTTACCCTCCGTTCTTAACTCGGCCATTAACCACCACCACCACCAGCAGCACTTCGCAGCATCAATCAACCCCGCCTGTCTAGCAGCCCGCCTAGCAGATTTCTACCACCATCACTACTGCAGCCCGCCTCTCAGCCCGCCCACCAGCCAGATAAAAACACACCACCGCAGCATAGGAAATTTTCTTTGTTCATTTGAACCGGAATCTAGTTCAAAATCCAAATTATTAGGGTAAGGTAGGAAACATTTTGTAAACCTGCGGGCTGAACTCTGTAATTGGCGAAATAGGAATACATAACTACTTCTCCTCTCTCTCTCTCTCTCTCTCTCTCTCTCTCTCTCTCTCTCTCTCTCTCATTCATCTTAGCAAATTTTTATTTATAAGCGTGTGTGAGTGCAGATTTTAATAACATCTTACATTTTTTCAATTTATTCACTAACAGTTTAACGTAATTCTCTGAACCAAGGCTTACAAATTCAATCTAATTATCATCAATGTTTGGCGCCAATTCAAATATTTGATATTTCGAAACCGAGTGCTTTGTGAGATTTTAAACCAGGCTTAGAAACAGGCGCTAGGAACCATACTAGCATAAAACCTGGACAGAATCCTTGCATATCCTCTAGCTCCGTAAGATCACTGCAAGATTTTCTGTTACATTGAGCTCTGTAAACAAAATCATCACACTCACTCTCAAATCCACTCACCAGCCAGGATAGTGTCCACCATAGACATATCCAAAAATTCAGTGATCATACCCCTCGCAAAACCCCACATACAAAGGAAAAGCCGAGGTTCATTTTAAAATCTAACTACCTAACAAATTTATTAACCATCACTAGGAACTCCATACTTTCTTCATATTTCAATCATATTCATTTGTATCCTTTATTTATCCTAACGTTTATTATTCTATTCTGGTGTTGGCAACTAATGACAAATAACTTGACTAAAGACCCTTCAATACTCTAACAATTTGGTATTTTAACATCTCCTTAGTAATCTAATATAATTCTGGTTTGGTTTTTGCATTGTTTGTAATTCATAGGACTTAGAGTTTAAATCTACATCAAAAACACAACAATAAAATCACCGTGTTTGCTATTTTTTAAACCACATTTCCGCTGAACTAAATAAGCAAAATACACCAATCGAAAATGAACAAAGTTCAAATGCAGAAACTTAGGGTCCCCAGAAAATTGATCAACAGAAGTATTAATCAAACCCCGCCAGCAACTCACCTAGGTAAAATAAATACAGACAAAAACAGCACAGTTAGGGAAGCCAGATTAATAGTTAATGAAAGCCAGTCCTCCCTAGATAGCACGCCGCAGGGGTTGTCATTCAAATTCAATAGGTCCTATCCAAACTCCAGTCAGGACACGCCGGATACGAACGATACAGAGCCCATGGAAACCACTTCAAACCCCATGACATCCACTCCTAACTTAAACATTATGGATTCAGAATCGGATTCAGAGGTATTTATCAATAGGAACCGAAACACAGACGACTCTTATGACCAGGACCCTACCCTACCCATGTTCGAACTATCGCCAGAACCGACCAAACCCCTACCAATGATCATAACTCAAATTAGCAGGGCGGAAGGGGGGAACCAAGACACACACCGTGTCATAGAAACACCACCCCCGATTAACACCGGATATCAAAAGAAAAGTCACAAAGAATCCAATCGAACAACAACTCATGCACAAAAAACCAAACAAACAGGATTAGGCATAGATTCTAATAACAAAGACAGGAAAAAAATAATAACAACACCCATCCACGCAGAAAATAACTACCAAAATGTACACAACAGTCAGGAAGCAGGCCCCTCAAAACCCAGACAGATAACCCCAGAAAAAACCACTAGGCTGACACAAACCACTACGGTTAAAACAACAACAACAATAATTCAAGGCAAGGGGAAAAGGCCACTTGTAGGACAACCCAAATTCAAACGATCAGGCAATATTAAACAAAACAACTATAAAAACAGCCACAATAACCCCAGGACACAAACACACGAAATACAACCTCCAAAGGAAAACAAACAAAACCAAAATAACAACACATTCAACTGCCCTTCAAATAACAAGTTCGCGTACCACCCACGGGAACTAACACTATTCCTAACAAGCAAGGAAATAAATATTCAGAACATAAGCGACAAAACCATAGCCACCACCTTGAGCAAAACCCAAGGAGGAAATTTCAAAATCCTTCACACCAGGGAAAAGTACGTAGTGATTAGATGCGCTACTTCCAAACAAGTCGCCAAATACCTAGAAATCCAACAAATTGGCCCATTCCGAGTAACAATTACTCGCCACATGAACATCAGACCACAAAATCAAGACCACCTCACCAGTAAACCTAAACCAGTAATAAACAAAATCATTAGGATAGATAGGGAGCACAACACAGAATGCATAATACAGGAAATAAATAGACAGGGCCAGGAAATTAAACAGGCAAGACGATTAAATAATAAACAGAGCGAGCAATCAACTGCAGTGCTCTTACAATTTTAACAGACCCACCCCAGCTACAGTCCGCCTAGGGCCAACAGGCAGAAACTATCAGGTGACAGAGTACAACCCCAAAACTAGATACTGCACCAAATGCCAGGGGTGGGGGCATTTTACCACCAAGTGTAGATTTAACAAAAGATGCAGAAGGTGTGGGGGACCCCACGAGGGTCATTGCAAATTCCAGGGGCAAAAATGTGCAAACTGCAAAGAACCCCACCACCCACGATCACGTGAGTGCAGATACAGCATCAAAGAAAATGCTATCATCGAGTACATGACAACAAACAAAGTACCATACCCCGTCGCTAAGACTGAAATCAATAACAACATGCAAACCACTAATAGCACCAAAATTACCGCCCCAACCACCAGTCAAATTAAATCAAAACCGATCAGAGAGGCCCCAGCGCACCAACACAACAAAACAGGACAAACAACCAAACAAACCAACAGACAGACACCCGAATCAACAAAACCAATACCACCCACCCCCAATAGAGCTAAGGAGCTGTATAAAACAAACACTATACCAACAACAGAAAAACACCCCCCAGCGCTGCACAAAACAATAATAACAGAAATACTAAATCAACCCCGGATACAAAAGCAACTAAAGCACCTTCCACCGGCAATAAAGAAATCCCTAACAACATAACAGCTATACAAGTTCTAGAACTTATCCGGGACATAATTGACGGGGTCATCAAACTAACTAAGGACAATCAAATTCCCGCCGGTACCGTATTTACCCAAATATTAGACCTCGCAATACTGCGGATTAGACCCCAGACCCCCACACAAACCGGAAACCACGGTAGAGTAAACATGAACGTAAATAGGGGGACCCAACAATGAATACAACATAAATAATCTACATACTACAGTGGAATAGTAGGGGAATACGGAAAAACATTCCCGAATTAGTCCTTAGAGTCGTTGTGTGCATTCAGGAGACTCATTTGAATGAGCAGAAAAGCTACCCAAAACTACCAGGGTACTCTACCTGTTACATCAAAAATCGACCCCAAGGGCAGAAGGGAGGCGGACTGGCAATCTATGTCAGTGATGCTATATCAAGTGAGTCTGTTGAATGTACTCAACTAATACCAGACCCCGAGCCGAAACCGGAACACCAAATTATCAAAATAAACAATGGTAGTAGACCAATAACAATTGTAAACATGTACGACCCAGGTAGGGAAGTCATTAAACCGGAAACATACAACACAATCGTTGGCGAGCTCGGGGATCACACAGGCGACTTTAATGCCCACAGCGAGCAATGGGGAGGGACCCACTTGGATAGGAGGGGTGTAAATATTGAAAGATGGGTCGCCCTATCCAACCTAGTCATACTCAACAATGGTGCACGTACCAGAATTAACCCAATAAATGGGAGCATGTCAGCAATCTATCTAACTTTGTGCACACCCAAGGTAGCGGAGATAGCCGATTGGGAAGTAGATCAAACCAGCACACTAGGTAGCGACCATTTTTCCATATTGATCACAGTACAACTCAAAACACACAAAAATAACACACAAATGCCCCCAAAATGGAGATATGATAAGGCGGACTGGGAGATATTTCGCACTCTCTGTGATGAGATAGACGACGCCCAATTGTATGACGAAAACATTGAAACCTTTAACGAAAATGTCATTAAAGCACTGTCATCAGCAGCGGAGCAAAGTATTCCCAAAACGGGAGTGCGGGGCATCAAACAATCCGTACCATGGTGGAATGAGGACTGTAAACAAGCATTAAGAGAGAAAAAAGGGCCCCAAACAGGTTTCGGCACTCCAAAAACAACCTCGATTTTCTTGTTTACAAAGAAAAAGAACGCCTGGCGAAAAACATAATATTTAAGGCAAAACAAACCTCATGGCAAGAATTCTGCTCATCCATAAATCATAAGGCTAATTCAAAGCAGGTATGGGATAAAATTAGGAAAATAAGAGGAAAAAATCCTTTGCAACCCCCAAACTCCCCGGGCTTACAACTGACGGGGAAAAAGCAGAAAAATTAGCATCACACTTCGCCGGGATGAGCAGCAACACAAACCATACAGCTAACTTCCAAATACACCGAAACAGGGTCGAAACACATTACCCTCACTTATTCACAGATAGGAGTAACCAATACAGCCCCCTAAATGTCGATTTCACCATTCATGAATGTCGAAAAGCTCTCTGCAGGAAAAAAACTACCTCGCCGGGGGAGGACACACTAGGTTACGAAATTTACAAAAATCTCCCATAAAGAACCGAACTGGTGATTTTAGACCTGTTGAATGCGATCTGGCGATCGGGAGAGATTCCAACAAGATGGAAACAAGCAATTGTCATCCCAATCCCAAAACCTGGAAAAGATCCAACAGATATAAATTCATACAGACCAATATCGCTCACAGATAACATATGTAAGGTTATGGAGACCATGATAAATAATAGGCTTAAATTCCACCTAGAGAGTAAGAATTTGATATCCAAAAATCAAAGCGGATTCCGCAATAAACGCTCCACATTAGATCAACTTATACGACTGGAGTCAAGCATAAGACTGGCATTCAATGCAAGACAGAAAAGTAACCGCCATCTAATCGCCGTCTTCCTTGACCTCGAAAAAGCCTATGATCTAATCTGGACCAAAGGATTAATTGCCAAATTAAACCAATATGGAATCACTGGCCCCATGCATACATTCATATCAAACTTCTTAACCGGTCAAACTATCCAAACGAGGGTGGGAGGACAGTATTCGGAAATACACGAGCTGGAAAACGGCACCCCACAGGGAAGTGTACTAAGCCCCACCCTTTTCAATATCATGATAAATGACCTGGAAAAGACAATAGACCAAACTCATCTGGACATATCTCAGTTTGCTGACGACAGCGGAATCTGGAAAGCGGGAAACCCGTCCAGTGAAGCTGTGGTGAGCGAAATGCAGATGGGACTAGATGGGATTGGTAGATGGGCAAATAGGTTGGGTTTCAAAATATCCCCCGGAAAAACAATAGGGGTGCTTTTTACACCTAAACTTAAAACACGCAGGGACCCCCCAAAATTATACTTAAACGGCACAGAGATAAAATTTGAAAAAGTAGCTCGATTCTTAGGAATGCTATTTGATGAGCACCTTACATGGAACAATCACACAACAGAGCTAGTAAGGAGATGCGGAAAAGATCTAAACCTCTTACGAAACCTTAAAGGCACCGAGTGGGGGTCGGATCAGACCACACTCCTTACATTATATAGGACACTCATTCGATCGAAAATAGATTACGGGTGCCAGGCATATGCTTCGGCTCACCCTAATGTACTTAAAAAACTAGATCGAATTCAGTACCAGGCTCTTGTTATTTGCACCGGCGCTCTCAGTAGCACTTCTGGGGACGAGCTACGAGTTTTAACAGGGGAACCCCCTCTACACCTTAGAAGGGAGGAGTTACTCCTGCGCTACGAGACACGGCTATCAATTCACCCGAAATCACACCCCACCCGCATTATCATAAACAAGTGCAACAAGCCCTTCCGACATAAACTAAAAGCAAACTTACCAGGAGGGAAAAAAATCCATGACCTCCAAAGGGAATTAGAACTGACCAATACCCAAGCGGAAATAATAAAACACCCGGACACCGCACCATGGACCTGTAAGGCCCCCAAAATCAATGTTGAAGCATTAAACTATGGGGACAAACAACATAACCCATTAGAAATCAGGGCCAAAATCTTAACTGATCTTGCGAATAGATATGAGGGCTACACACAAATATACACCGATGGGTCAAAATCACTGGAACCCATGCGTACGGCAGCCGCAGTCGTAATCCCGGGGGAGAATATCACACTGGGGGCAAGGCGGCCTGATCACTGCTCCATTTATACAGTCGAGTTTTGGGCAATTAACGAAGCTATAAAATGGATTCAAGAAACCAACACAGCCAAAACAGTGATAATCAGCGACTCCCTCAGTGTGCTACGAACCCTGGAAACAAATAACTCGTCCAGCAGAGAAAACATGTTGCGGGAAGTATATTTAAAACTTAAAACCCTGGAACAACAAAATTATACTGTGGAATTCATGTGGGTACCCTCCCACATCGATATTCCAGGAAATGAAATGGCAGACCAAGAAGCCAAAAAAAAAGCTTAAAGAATCTGAAATACATCAATTGGATTATAGCGTACTGGAAATTTACAGTATAATAAGGCAGAAAATAGATAATAAATGGCAACGGGAATGGGATAACTCAGCAAAAGGGAGAAAACTCTACCTCCTGCAAAAACAAGTTAGCAGGAATATAACAGCCCCTAAATTGGTAAACCCATACGACTCCTAAGTCATAACCCGACTCAGAACTGGCAAAACTCTTTTAGCCAGCAGTTTTGGAAGGTTTATACCAGAGATAAGAGAAGCAGGCATAAATTGCCCTCACTGCCCCGTTCCGGAAACATTAGAACATATCTTTAATACCTGCCCCAAATACACACCAGAAAGGGAAAATTTCCAGGTAAAACAAACAAAAATAAACGCACCAGCCCAGTACCGGAAGTTTTTTACCACCAAAACGAACAACATCAACTCGATGTATGCAAACATCTTAGGGTTCATCTCTGCCATAGGGAAAAGGGGAAAATTGTAACCAAATTAAAACACCCCCCCACACACACACACACACACACATACCCAAAGTTCCGGTCTCCACACAAAAACAAACCTTAACATAAAAACATTAACAAATCACAAATCATTAGGACAGTCAGGCAAACTCAGCATGGATCCCTAGACACAAAATTTAAAATAAAATTCAAAGGTCAGATCAAATCGCAGGGAGGAACCACGTATATCCCCAGCCCTTACGGTGGAAGGGTACTATAACGAACTTGGGCCCTCGCACTGCAAGTATTTGCAAAATATGACAAACATTAATAATAAGGAAACCAAGTTTAGTTTTTTCTATTCTTCAAACAATCATAACCATCCCCCATGCATGACCACTAACGGAAGGAAGGAAAAGAATGGATGAATGAATGAATGGATGAATGAATGAATTTTCATTTTTATTTTTTAAAAAAAAAAAAAAAAAAAAAAAAATATTTTTTATTTTTTATTTTTAATTTTTATTTAAAAAAAAAAAAAAAAAAAAAAGGTTTGTTTCTTTTTTCATTAATACATGCATGACTGTATACTCTTCTTTTGCTAACGCTTTCTCTAACACCCACACTGGTACCGATATTCGGAAAACAGTCCAAGGAGTATCAGAGCAACTCACCAATGAAACAATAATAGGACCCTCACACTGGCCCAAATCGAACCTAAGAATATAAGGTGGTCACAAGTCCAAACCATCAGGGGCCGACTGCACAATGCGGTATATAGATCATGCTTTACCCCAGATCCACTGAAACTACCTAATAGGACCCGCAAACTGGTCCCAAAACGAACCTAAGAATATAAGGTGGTCATAAGTCCAAACCATCAGGGGCCCACTGCACAAAGCGGTATATAATCTACACCCTCAACCCAGTTTCCAAATAAAAGGGCAACAAAGGCAATTGCCAACAAGAAACTTGAAACCTTGACCCAAAACCCTTAGATAATATAAGGTGGCTTAAAACCCAAAGCCATCAGGCCCAGCCGCACAAACTGGCAACAATTACTTAAAACAACCACACCACGACATGCATAGGATCAAGTATAGGGCAAAGCTCCTTGGACTTAACCCAGCTTCAACACGGTACCAATCAGCCAATCATACAGAGTTCATTAAAAATTAAAAAATAAAATTTTTCAAAATAAAATAGCGACACGTGCAAGACGTCATCATTATTTCGGCAAAATTTAAATTTCACACCCTGGACCACAGACACCATCATGTGACGCAGAAACTCCTCTCTCGCCGATCCCGACCCCGCCTTTTCCACGGCCTGACATAAAAAGCAACAGACAGTGTGCTGGGCACAAAATAAAATGGCGTGAGCGTGATACGCACCCCTACGCCTATTAATTAAATAGCATCCTGTGCATGCAGTAAAGCGCAAGCGGTTTTTACAGCTCTGTTTAACCGCTTGACGAACCCCAAACTGATGTTACCGCAACAGCTTGGGGGCAAATTAAATAGTGCGCTGTGCGCATATTAATTCCTCGCACATAACTAGATTGATCGCACGCGAGTTTAATCCAAATAAGCAAGTAAGACCAGAATCAGTCCCCGTCATCTTCAGCTGGCCAACTGCAATGACGAAGATTTGAACAAGCTCCTATCCGGATTCACCATTGCTCAGGATGGTGTGTTGCCAAACATCCAGGCTGTTTCTTCTGCCAATGAAAACAAAGCAGGCTCCTGCAAAAAAAGCCTTTTCTTGTTCTACAAGAATCCCAAAAAAAAAAAAACAACAACAAAATAAATCAATTATTTCCGAAAAGGAATAGGCCTCAATATTGGCAACTAGTAATAAATGAGATTATTCATTCATTCATTCATTCATTCATTCATTCATTCATTCATTCATTCATTTCATGTACGAAGATAGATAGTTGCCTTGGCGAGTAGTTGATGTCATTATTTACATGCGAGTATTAATATGACCAAATCCGATTATTATTGTTGCTGACCTTCTTCGGTATCTTTCTTTTACCCCTATCTTTTTTGCATTATTCTCTTATTTTTCCCCGTTGTAACATTGTCCTTATACAATACATACTAGTAAATCAAAAACGTAGTAGGATTGGTTTTCCCTCTTTTAACTTCTTAGCGTCGCTGTCTACTGAGTCACTTCGTATGTCTATACATTCTCAAAGTCCAAGACACCTAAGGTAGCAACAGAAACTGAAATACCCATGGCTAAGAGCCATAAGAAGAAGAAGACAGCTAACAAAATCAACTGCAGGAAAAAGTCAGAAAAAGCGAAGAAGGCAAAGACCCCAAAAAAGGCCAAAACAGCTAAGCCTAAGAAGACCATATCCCCTAAGAGGGCTAAGACATCAAAGCCATAGAAGGCCAAGAGAAGTATTCGGTACTGTGTACATATTTACAAAGAGGTCAATGAAAACGTCAAGCAAATCACAGCAATACTAAAACAAGTATCGTCCTTCACTAGCAGCAAAGAAAAGTAAATAAGTACATATCCACAACATACAAGAAATACAATAAAATGAAATAACATAAAATAAAATTCTTTCACGCGGACGTAATCGAAAACATCCTTTTCCGAATCCTATATACAAGAAACCTTCTGATTGGTTAGATTTTATCTAAGCGCACTTCGGATTCGTCAACGCCACTGTGCATTTCAATCCCTCTTTAGGGTATAAAAGCTAAGGTAGAATGGACCAGAATCAGTCCCCGTCCTCTTCAGCTGGCCAACTGCAATGACGAAGATTTGAACAAGCTCCTATCCGGATTGACCATTGCTCAGGATGGTGTGTTGCCAAACATCCAGGCTGTTTCTACTGCCAAAGAAAACCAAGCAGGGTCCTGCAAAATAAGCCTTTTCCTGTTCTACAAGAATCCCAAAAAAGAAAAAAACAACAACAAAATAAATCAATTATTTCCGAAAAGGAATATGACTCAATATTGGCAACTAGTAATGAATGAGATTATTCATTCATAAATTCATTCATTCATTCATTCATTCATTTCATGTACGAAGATAGATAGTTGCCTTGGAGAGTAGTTGATGTCATTATTTACATGCGAGTATCAATATGACCAAATCCGATTGTTATTGTTGCTGACCTTCATCGGTATCTTTCTTTTACCCCTATCTTTTTTGCATTATTCTGTTATTTTTCCCCGTTGTAACATTGTCCTTATACAATACATACTAGTAAATCAAAAACGTAGTAGAATTGGTTTTCCCTCTTTTAACTTCTTAGCGTCGCTGTCTACTGAGTCACTTCGTATGTCTATACATTCTCCAAGTCCAAGACACCTAAGGTAGCAACATAAACTGAAATGACCAAGGCTAAGAGCCATAAGAAGAAGAAGGGACTGATTCTGGTCCATTCTACCTTCGCTTTTCGACCCCCAAGAGGGATTGAAATGCACAGTGGCGTTGACGAATCTGAAAGGGGCTTACATAAAATCTAACCAATCAGAAGGTTTCTTGTACATTTAATTCGTAAAAGGATGTTTTCGATTACGTCCGCGTGAAAGAATTTTATTTTATATTCTTTGCATTGTATTGTATTTCTTGTATGTTGTGGATATGGACTTATTTACTTTTCTTTGCTGCTAGTGAAGGACGATACTTGTTTTAGTATTGCTGTTATTTGCCTGACGTTTTCATTGACCTCTTTGTAAATATGTACACAGTACCGAATACTTGTCTTGGCCTTCTTTGGCTTTGATGTCTTAGGCTTCTTAGGGGATATGGTTTTCTTAGGCTTAGCTGTTTTGGCCTTTTTTGGGGTCTTTGCCTTCTTCGCTTTTTCTGACTTTTTCTCTGCAGTTGATTTTGTTAGCTGCCTTCTTCTTCTTATGGATCTTAGCCTTGGGTTTTTCAGTTCTGAAGCTACCTTAGGTGTCTTGGACTTGGAGAATGTATAGACATACGAAGTGACTCAGTAGACAGCGACGCTAAGAAGTTAAAAGAGGGAAAACCAATTCTACTACGTTTTTGATTTACTAGTATGTATTGTATAAGGACAATGTTACAACAGGGAAAAATAACAGAATAATGCAAAAAAGATAGGGGTAAAAGAAAGATACCGATGAAGGTCAGCAACAATAACAATCGGATTTGGTCATATTAATGCTCGCATGTAAATAATGACATCAACTACTCTCCAAGGCAACTATCTATCTTCGTACATGAAATGAATGAATGAATAATCTCATTCATTACTAGTTGCCAATATTGAGGTCTATTGCTTTTCGGAAATAATTGATTTATTTTGTTGTTGTTTTTTATTTTTGGGGATTCTTGTAGAACAAGAAAAGGCTTATTTTGCAGGAGCCTGCTTGGTTTTCTTTGGCAGAAGAAACAGCCTGGATGTTTGGCAACACACCATCCTGAGCAATGGTCAATCCGGATAGGAGCTTGTTCAAATCTTCGTCATTGCAGTTGGCCAGCTAAAGATGACGGGGACTGATATTGGTCCATTCTACCTTAGCTTTTATACCCCCAAGAGGGATTGAAATGCACAGTGGCGTTGACGAATCCGAAGTGCGCTTACATAAAATGTAACCAATCAGAAGGTTTCTTCTATATAGGATTCGGAAAAGGATGTTTTCGATCACGTCCGAGTGAAAGAATTTTATTTTGTGTTATTGCATGTTATTGTATTTCTTGTATGTTGTGGATATGTACTTATTTACTTTTCTTTGCTGCTAGTGAAGGACGATACTTGTTTTAGTATTGCTGTTATTTGCTTGACGTTTTCACTGACCTCTTTGTAAATATGTACACAGTACCGAATACTTGTCTTGGCCTTCTTTGGCTTTGATGTCTTAGCCTTCTTAGGGGATATGGTCTTCTTAGGCTTAGCTGTTTTGGCATTTTCTGGGCTCTTTGCCTTCTTCGCTTTTCCTGACTTTTTCTCTGCAGTTGATTTTGTTAGCTGTCTTCTTCTTCTTATGGCTCTTAGCCTTGGCTATTTCAATTTCTGTTGCTACCTTAGGTGTCTTGGATTTGGAGAATGTATAGACATACGAAGTGACTCAGTAGACAGCGACGCTAAGAAGTTAAAAGAGGGAAAACCAATCCTACTACGTTTTTGATTTACTAGTATGTATTGTATAAGGACAATCTTACAACGGGGAAAAATAAAAGAATAATGCAAAAAAGATAGGGGTAAAAGAAAGATACCGAAGAAGGTCAGCAACAATAACAATCGGATTTGGTCATATTAATACTCCCATGTAAATAATGACATCAACTACTCGCCAAGGCAACTATCTTCGTACATGAAATGAATGAATGAATGAATGAATAATCTCATTCATTACTAGTTGCCAATATTGAGGCCTATTCCTTTTCGGAATTGATTGATTTATTTTGTTGTTGTTTTTTATTTTTTGGGATTCTTGTAGAACAAGAAAAGGCTTATTTTGCAGGAGCCTGCTTGGTTTTCTTTGGCAGAAGAAACAGCCAGAATGTTTGGGAACACACTATCCTGAGCAATGGTCAATCCGGATGGGAGCTTGTTCAAATCTTCGTCATTGCAGTTGGCCAGCTGAAGATGACGGGGACTGATTCTGGTAGTGGTAGTTGTAATTTAAATTAATGTCGTGTTCGCCCATTCAGGCATGTACGACTATACCCCCACAGCATGCGAAGCACGCATAGGGGGGTTAAGTGGTCAGGTGTGTTGACAGATTGCAACCATCTGACTCTATTTTAAGTACACCCCTCCAGCGAAACATGGCTACCCACAATTATGGGGTTAAATGAATGCGCGCTATTGGAGGATGAATACCGTTAACACACCCCAGAGGTATGTGTAAATTTTAATTTCATATTTAGTCAGGTGTGTTGACAGTTCGCAACACACCTGACATTTTGCTGAGTATACCCCTCCAGCGCAGCATGGTTCCCCACAATTAAGGGGGTTTAATGAATGTGCGCTATTGGAGAGTGTGTACCTTTATACCTGTACATAGGACTAGAACCACAATGTTTACAGGTATATATGTTCGCGTTGTAGCGCACTTGTTATTGAAATGCTTCAAGTTATACAGTCTGGAGTGGAAAAGGCGGCACGGACTAAGCAAGCGAAAGCGCGAAGCGTGGCGGAAGATGAAACGCCAAGAACGTAGATACATGATCAAATTCTGCCCAGTTATACTAAGTCGGGCTGTCCCTAATACCAATAAAGTGTAAGCCACTTATTCAATTATGACAATACTACAAATTACAAAGAATATTCCATTTAACGAGTATGTTTTCAGTTGTAAAAATTTGGTGTACAAAGTGTACATATTATTTTCAAAAAAAAAACAATACCAATCTTTGAGTAGGAATTACTCATATCTTTTTCGTATCACGCACACTACAATTATAAGTTGTAACTTTTTAGACGGTGGTTCGAAATTGATCAAATTTGTGTTTGAAAAGAGTATAATCAAAAGGGGTTTTCGAAAAAAATCCAAATTGAAAACCCCATTAATTGAGGCAAACGAGGCATGATAGCCCTTGAAAGGGCTGTTATGTTTCCCCTCGTAAGTTGTCTGGAATGCTGACTACTCCAGTCGTCTTTGTGCAGCATTCCCCGGGAAGTCCTGCTCCTCCGTCAGCTGCATTGTTATTTTGGAGGGCGTAGATTGGGTCGCAGTAATCCCTCCTGCTTCCCTTTCTTTGCCCATCCTGTATTATTTGGATGTAACAGCATGTGAATGGAGTGACCGGAATACACCCGATGGTTTCAATTTCAGGTAGCTGGGTGGCTCCCTCCCTGCGCATTCCTTGAAGGCTGGCCTCTGCCATTTTTTTTTTTTTTGCCGCCTTGTGCGGCTGATCTGTTGTTGTTGATCAGGATGATTTGCCTCTCATGGTAGCAATGGAAGGCTGGTGCGTGCCTCCCCAAGATTTATCCACGATAATCGCCTCGCTGGCCTGGTCGCAACTCCGCCATGCTGTTCCCTCTATGCTGGAATGATGTGTCTCTCTTGACGACTGGAACCTGAATGACTGCTGATTCTGGTCCATTATACCTTAGCTCTTATACCCCCAAGAGGGATTGAAATGCACAGTGGTGTTGACGAATCCAAAGGGCGCTTACATAAAATCTAAACAATCAGAAGGTTTCTTGTATAAGGGATAAGGAAAAGGATGTTTTCGATCACGTCCGCGTGAAAGAATTTTATTTTATGTTATTGCATTTTACTAAATTTCTTGTATGTTGCGGATGTGTACTTATTTACTTTTCTTTGCTGCTAGTGAAGGACGATACTTGTTTTAGTATTGCTGTTATTTGCTTGACGTTTTCAGTGACCTCTTTGTAAATATGTACACAGAACCGAATACTTGTCTTCGCCTTCTTTGGCTTTGATGTCTTAGCCTTCTTAGGGGATATGGTCTTCTTAGGCTTAGCTGTTTTGGCCTTTTTTGGGGTCTTTGCCTTCTTCGCTTTTTCTGACTTTTTCTCTGCAGTTGATTTTGTTAGCTGTCTTCTTCTTCTTATGGCCTTTGACCCTTGGCTATTTCAGTTTCTGTTGCTACCTTAGGTGTCTTGGACTTGGAGAATGTATAGACATACGAAGTGACTCAGTAGACAGCGACG
The DNA here is from genome assembly GCA_029931535.1 of Margaritifera margaritifera. Lineage (NCBI taxonomy): Eukaryota > Metazoa > Mollusca > Bivalvia > Unionida > Margaritiferidae > Margaritifera > Margaritifera margaritifera. Next base: position 119,243 of record JAQPZY010000434.1, on the reverse strand, counting down.
CTAAGAAGTTAAAAGAGGGAAAACCAATCCTACTACGTTTTTGATTGACAAGCATGTATTGTATAAGGACAATGCTACATCGGGGAAAAATAACAGAATAATGCAAAAAAGATTGGGGTGAAACAAAGATACCGAAGAAGGTCAGCAACAATAACAATCGGATTTGGTCATATTAATACTCGCATGTAAATAATGACATCAACTACTCGCCAAGGCAACTATCTATCTTCGTACATGAAATGAATGAATGAATCAATGAATGAATAATCTCATTCATTACTAGAAGCCAATATTGAGGCATGTTCCTTTCCGGAAATAATTGATTTATTTTGTTGTTTTTTTATTTTTTGGGATTCAAGTTGAACAAGAAAAGGCTTATTTTGCAGGAGCCTGCTTGGTTATCTTTGGCAGAATAAACAGCCTGGATGTTTGGCAACACATCATCCTGAGCAGTGGTCAATCCGGATCGGACCTTGTTCAAATCTTCGTCATTGCAGTTGGCCAGCGAAGATGACGGGGACTGATTCTGGTCCATTCTACCTTAGCTTTTATACCCCCAAGAGGGATTGAAATGCACAGTGGCGTTGACGAATCCGAAGGGCGCTTACATAAAATCTAACCAATCAGAAGGTTTCTTGTATATAGGCGTTTTGGCCTTTTTTGGGGGTCTTTGCCTTCTTCGCTTTCTCTGAATTTTACTATGCACGTGATTTCATTAGCTGTCTTCTTCTTCTTATGGCTCTTAGCCTTGGCTATTTCAGTTTCTGTTGCTAACTTCGGTGTTTTGGACTTGGAGAATGTATAGACATACGAAGTGACTCAGTAGACAGCGACGCTAAGAAGTTAAAAGAGGGAAGACCAATCCTACTACGTTTTTGATTTACTAGTATGTATTGTATAAGGACAATGTTACAACGGGGAAAAATAAGAGAATAATGTAAAAAAGATAGGGGTAAAAGAAAGATACCGAAGAAGGTCAGCAACAATAACAATCGGATTTGGTCGTATTAATACCCGCATGTAAATAATGACATCAACTACTCGCCAAGGCAACTATCTATCTTCGTACATGAAATGAATGAATGAATGAATGAATAATCTCATTCATTACTAGTTGCCAATATTGACGCATATTCCTTTTCGGAAATAATTGATTTATTTTGTTGTTGTTTTTTATTTTTTGGGATTATTGTAGAACAAGAAAAGGCTTATTTTGCAGGAGCCTGCTTGGTTTTCTTTGGCAGAAGAAACAGCCTGGATGTTTGGCAACACACCATCCTGAGCAATGGTCAATCCGGATAGGAGCTTCCTCAAATCTCGGTCATTGCAGTTGGCCAGCTGAAGATGACGGGGACTGATTCTGGTCCATTCTACCGTAGCTTTTATACCCTAAATAGGGATTGAAATGCACAGTGGCGTTGACGAATCCGAAGGGCGCTTACATAAAATCTAACCATTCAGAAGGTTTCTTGTATATAGGATTCGGAAAAGGATGTTTTTGATAACGTCCGCGTGAAAGAATTTTATTTTATGTTATAGCATTTTGTTGTATTTCTTGTATGTTGTGGATATGTACTTATTTACTTTTCTTTGCTGCTAGTGAAGGACGATACTTGTTTTAGTATTGCCTTTACTTGCTTGACGTTTTCATTGATCTCATCGTAAATATGTACACAGTACCGAATACTTGTCTTGGCCTTATATGGCTTTGATGTCTTAGCCTTCTTAGGGGATATGGACTTCTTAGGCTTAGCTGTTTTGGCCTTTTTTCGGGTCTTTGACTTCTTCGCTTTCTCTGACCTTTTCTCTGCAGTTGATTTTGTTAGCTGTCCTCTTCTTCTTATGGCTCTTATCCTTGGGTGTTTCAGTTTCTGTTGCTACCTTCGGTGTCTTGCGCTTGGAGAATGTATAGACATACGAAGTGACTCAGTAGACAGCGACGCTAAGAAGTTAAAAGAGGGAAAACCAATCCCACTACGCTTTTGATTTACTAGTATGTATTGCATAAGGACAATGTTACAACGGGGAAAAATAACAGAATAATGCAAAAAACATAGGGGTAAAAGAAAGATACCGTAGAAGGTCAGCAACAATAACAATCGGATTTGGTCATATTAATACTCGCATGTAAATAATGACATCAACTACTCGACAAACCAACTATCTATCTTCGTACATGAAATGAATGAATGAATGAATGAATGAATAATCTCATTCATTACTAGTTGCCAATATTGACGCATATTCCTTTTCGGAAATAATTGATTTATTTTGTTGTTGTTTTTTTTTTTGGGGGGGGGGGGGTATTCTTGTAGAACAAGAAAAGGCTTATTTTGCAGGAGCCTGCTTGGTTTTCTTTGGCAAAAGAAGCAACCTGGATGTTTGGCAACGCACCATCCTGAGCAATGGTCAATCCGGATAGGAGCTTCCTCAAATCTTGGTCATTGCAGTTGGCCAGCTGAAGATGAAGGGGACTGATTCTGGTCCATTCTACCTTAGCTTTTATACCCTAAAGAGGGATTGAAATGCACAGTGGCGTTGACGAATCCGAAGGGCGCTTACATAAAATCTAACCAATCAGAAGTTTTCTTGTATAGAGCATTCGGAAAAGGATGTTTTCGATCACGTCCGCGTGAAAGAATTTTATTTTATGTTATAGCATTTTATTGTATTTCTTGTATGTTGTGGATATGTACTTATTTACTTTTCTTTGCTGCTAGTGAAGGACGATACTTGTTTTAGTATTGCTGTTATTTGCTTGACGTTTTCATTGACCTCTTTGTAAATATGTACACAGTACCGAATACTTGTCTTGGCCTTCTTTGTCTTTGATGTCTTAGCCTTCTTAGGGGATATGGTCTTCTTTGGCTTAGCTGTTTTGGCCCTCTTTGGGGTCTTTGCTTTCATCGCTTTTTCTGACTTTTTCTCTGCAGTTGATTTTGCTAGCTGTCTTCTTCTTCTTATGGATCTTAGCCTTGGGTATTTCAGTTTCTGTTGCTACCTTAGGTGTCTTCGACTTGGAGAATGGATAGACATACGAAGTGACTCAGTAGACAGCGACGCTGAGAAGTTAAAAGAGGTGAAACCAATCCTACTACGTTTTCGATTTACTAGTATGTATTGTATATTAACAATGTTACAACGGGGAAAAATAACAGAATAATGCAAAAAAGATAGGGGTAAAAGAAAAATACCGAAGAAGGTCAGCAACAATAACAATCGGATTTGGTCATATTAATACTCGCATGTAAATAATGACATCAACTACTCGCCAAGGCAACTATCTATCTTCGTACATGAAATGAATGAATGAATGAATAATCTCATTCATTACTAGTTGCCAATATTGAGGCCTATTCCTTTTCGGAAATAATTGATTTATTTTGTTGTTTCTTTTTTATCTTTTGTGATTCTTCAAGAACAAGAAAAGGCTTATTTTGCAGGAGCCTGCTTGGTTTTCTTTGGCAGAAGAAACAGCCTGGATGTTTGGCAACACATCATCCTGAGCAATTTACAATCCGGATAGGAGCTTGTTCAAATCTTCGTCATTGCAGTTGGCCAGCTAAAGATGCCGGGGACTGATTCTGGTCCATTCTACCTTAGCTTTTATACCCACAAGAGGGATTGAAGTGCACAGTGGCGTTGACGAATCCGAAGGGCGCTTACATAAAATCTAACCAATCAGAAGGTTTCTTGTATATAGGATTCGGAAAAGGATGTTTTCGATCACGTCCGGGTGAAAGAATTTTATTTGATGTTATTGCATTTTATTGTATTTCTTGTATGTTATGGATGTGTACTTATTTACTTTTCTTTGCTGCTAGTGAAGGACGATACTTGTTTTAGTATTGCTGTTATTTGTTGACGTTTTAATTGACCTCTTTGTAAATATGTACACTGTACCGAATAATTGTCTTGGCATGCTTTGGCTTTAATGTCTTATCCTTCTTAGGGGATATGGTCTTCTTAGGCTTAGCTGTTTTGGCCTTTTTTGGGGTCTTTGCCCTCTTCGCTTTCTCTGCCTTTTTCTCTGCAGTTGATTTTGTTAGCTGTCTTCTTCTTCGTATTTCTCTTAGACTTGGGTATTTCAGTTTCTGTTGCTACCTTAGGTTTCTTGGACTTGGAGAATGTATAGACATGCGAAGTGACTCAGTAGACAGCTACGATAAGAAGTTAAAAGAGGTAAAACCAATCCTACTACGTTTTTGATTTACTAGTATGTATTGTATAAGGACAATGTTACAACGGGGAAAAATAAGAGAATAATGCAAAAAAGATATGGGTAAAAGAAAGATACCGAAGAAGGTCAGCAACAATAACAATCGGATTTGGTCATATTAATACTCGCATGTAAATAATGACATCAACTACTCGCCAAGGCAACTATCTATCTTCGTACATGAAATGAATGAATGAATGAATGAATGAATGAATAATCTAATTCATTACTAGTTGTCAATATTGAGGCATATTCCTTTTCGGAAATAATTAATTTATTTTGTTGTTGTTTTTTATTTTTTGGGATTCTTGTAGAACAAGAAAAGGCTTATTTTGCAGGAGCCTGCTTGGTTTTCTTTGGCAGAAGAAACAGCCTGGATGTTTGGCAACACATCTTCCTGAGCAATGGTCAATCCGGATAGGAGCTTGTTCAAATCTTCGTCATTGCAGTTGGCCAGCTGAAGATGACGGGGACTGATTCTGGTCCATTCTACCTTAGCTTTTATACCCTAAAGAGGGATTGAAATGCACAGTGGCGTTGACGAATCAGAAGGGCGCTTACATAAAATCTAACCAGTCAGAAGGTTTCTTGTACATAGGATTCGGAAAAGGATGTTTTTGATCACGTCCGGGTGAAAGAATTTTATTTTATGTTATTGCATTTTATTGTATTTCTTGTATGTTGAGGATATGTACTTATTTACTCTTCTTTGCTGCTAGTGAAGGAGGATACTTGTTTTAGTATTGCTGTTATTTGCTTGACGTTTTCATTGACCTCTTTGTAAATATGTACACAGTACCGAATACTTCTCTTGGCCTTCTTTGGCTTTGATGTCCTAGACTTCTTCGGGGATATGGTCTTCTTTGGCTTAGCTGTTTTGGCCTTTTTTGGGGTCTTTGCTTTCTTCGCTTTTTCTGACTTTTTCTCTGCAGTATTTTTTGTTACCTGTCTTCTTTTTCTTATTTCTCTTAGCCTTGGGTATTTCAGTTTCTGTTGCTACCTTAGGTGTCTTGGACTTGGAGAATGTATAGACATACGAGGTGACTCAGTAGACAGCGACGCTAAGAAGTTAAAAGAGGGAAGACCAATCCTACTACGTATTTGATTTACTAGTATGTATTGTATAAGGACAATGTTACAACGGGGAAAAATAAGAGAATCATGCAAAAAAGATAGGGGTAAAAGAAAGATACCGAAGAAGGTCAGCAACAATAACAATCGGATTTGGTCAAATTAATACTCGCATGTAAATAATGACATCAACTACTCGCCAAGGCAACTATCTATCTTCGTACATGAAATGAATGAATGAATGAATGAATAATCTCATTCATTGCTAGTTGCCAATATTGACGCATATTCCTTTTCGGAAATAATTGATTTATTTTGTTGTTGTTTTTTATTTTTTGGGATTCTTGTAGAACAAGAAAAGGCTTATTTTGCAGGAGCCTGCTTGGTTCTCTTTGGCAAAAGAAGCAGCCTGGATGTTTGGCAACGCACCATCCTGAGCAATGGTCTATCCGGATAGGAGCTTGTTCAAATCTTCGTCATTGCTGTTTGCCAGCTGAAGATGACGGGGACTCATTCTGGTCCATTCTACCTTAGCTTTTACACCCCCAAGAGGGATTGAAATGCACAGTGGCGTTGACGAATCCGAAGGGCGCTTACATAAAATCTAACCAATCAGAAGGTTTCTTCTATATAGGATTCGGAAAAGGATGTTTTCGATCACGTCCGCGTGAAAAAATTTTATTTTATGTTATTGCATTTTATTGTATTTCTTGTATGTTGTGGATATGTACTTATTTACTTTTCTTAGCTGCTACTGAAGGACGATACTTGTTTTAGTATTGCTGTTATTTGCTTGACGTTTTCATTGACCTCTTTCTAAATATGTACACAGTACCGAATACTACTCTTGGCCTTCTTTCTCTTTGATGTCTTAGACTTCTTCGGGGATATGGTCTTCTTTGGCTTAGCTGTTTTGGCCTTTTTTGGGGTCTTTGCTTTCTTCGCTTTTTCTGACTTTTTCTCTGCAGTATTTTTTGTTACCTGTCTTCTTTTTCTTATTTCTCTTAGCCTTGGGTATTTCAGTTTCTGTTGCTACCTTAGGTGTCTTGGACTTGGAGAATGTATAGACATACGAGGTGACTCAGTAGACAGCGACGCTAAGAAGTTAAAAGAGGGAAGACCAATCCTACTACGTTTTTGATTTACTAGTATGTATGGTATAAGGACAATGTTACAACGGGGAAAAATAAGAGAATCATGCAAAAAAGATAGGGGTAAAAGAAAGATACCGAAGAAGGTCAGCAAGAATAACAATCGGATTTGGTCAAATTAATACTCGCATGTAAATAATGACATCAACTACTCGCCAAGGCAACTATCTATCTTCGTACATGAAATGAATGAATGAATAATCTCATTCATTACTAGTTGCCAATATTGACGCATATTCCTTTTCGGAAATAATTGATTTATTTTGTTGTTGTTTTTTATTTTTTGGGATTATTGTAGAACAAGAAAAGGCTTATTTTGCAGGAGCCTGCTTGGTTTTCTTTGGCAGAAGAAACAGCCTGGATGTTTGACAACACACCATCCTGAGCAATTTTCAATCCAGATAGGAGCTTGTTCAAATCTTCGTCATTGCAGTTGGCCAGCTGAAGATGACGGGGACTGATTCTGGTCCATTCTACCTTAGCTTTTATACCCTAAAGAGGGATTAAAATGCACAGTGACGTTGACGAATCCGAAGGGTGCTTACATAAAATCTAACCAGTCAGAAGGTTTCTTGTACATAGGATTCGGAAAAGGATGTTTTTGATCACGTCCGCGTGGAAGAATTTTATTTTATGTTATTGCATTTTATTGTATTTCTTGTATGTTGTGGATATGTACTTATTTACTTTTCTTTGCTGCTAGTGAAGGACGATACTTGTTTTAGTATTTCCTTTATTTGCTTGACGTTTTCATTGATCTCATCGTAAATATGTACACAGTACCGAATACTTGTCTTGGCCTTCTATGGCTTTGATGTCTTAGCCTTCTTAGGGGATATGGACTTCTTAGGCTTAACTGTTTTGGCCTTTTTTTGGGTCTTTGCCTTCTTCGCTTTTTCTGACTTTTTCTCTGCAGTTTATTTTGTTAGCTGTCTTCTTCTTCTTATGGCTCTTATCCTTGGGTATTTCAGTTTCTGTTGCTACCTTCGGTGTCTTGCACTTGGAGAATGTATAGACATACGAAATGACTCATTAGACAGCGACGCTAAGAAGTTAAAAGAGGGAAAACCAATCCCACTACGCTTTTGATTTAATAGTATGTATTGTATAAGGACAATGTTACAACGGGGAAAAATAAGAGAATAATGCAAAAAAGATAGGGGTAAAATAAAGATACCGAAGAAGGTCAGCAACAATAACAATCGGATTTGGTCATATTAATACTCACATGTAAATAATGACATTAACTACTCGCCAAGGCAACTATCTATCTTCGTACATGAAATGAATGAATGAATGAATGAATAATCTCATTCATTACTAGTTGCCAATGTTGACGCATATTCCTTTTCGGAAATAATTGATTTATTTTGTTGTTTTTTTTTATCTTTTGCGATTCTTGTAGAACAAGAAAAGGCTTATTTTGCAGGAGCCTGCTTGGTTTTCTTTGGCAAGAGAAGCAGCCTGGATGTTTGGCAACACATCATCCTGAGCAATTTACAATCCGGATAGGAGCTTGTTCAAATCTTCGTCATTGCAGTTGGCCAGCTAAAGATGACCGGGACTGATTCTGGTCCATTCTACCTTAGCTTTTATACCCACAAGATGGATTGAAATGCACAGTGGCGTTGACGAATCCGAAGGGCGCTTACATAAAATCTAACTAATCAGAAGGTTTCTTGTATATAGGATTCGGAAAAGGATGTTTTCGATCACGTCCGGGTGAAAGAATTTTATTTTATGTTATTGCATTTTATTGTATTTCTTGTATGTTGTGGATGTGTACTTATTTACTTTTCTTTGCTGCTAGTGAAGGACGATACTTGTTTTAGTATTGCTGTTATTTGCTTGACGTTTTCATTGACCTCTTTGTAAATATGTACACAGAACCGAATACTTGTCTTGGCCTTCTTTGGCTTTGATGTCTTAGCCTTCTTAGGGGATATGGTCTTCTTAGGCTTAGCTGTTTTGGCCTTTTTTGGGGTCTTTGCCTTCTTCTCTTTTTCTGACTTTTTCTCTGCAGTTGATTTTGTTAGCTGTCTTCTTCCTCTTATGGATCTTAGCCTTGGGTATTTCAGTTTCTGTTGCTACCTTAGTTGTCTTGGACTTGGAGAATGTATAGACATACGATGTGACTCAGTAGACAGCTACGATAAGAAGTTAAAAGAGGTAAAACCAATCCTACTACGTTTTTGATTTACTAGTATGTATTGTATAAGGACAATGTTGCAACGGGGAAAAATAACAGAATAATGCAAAAAAGATAGGGGTAAAAGAAAGATACCGAAGAAGGTCAGCAACAATAACAATCGGATTTGGTCATATTAATACTCGCATGTAAATAATGACATCAACTACTCGCCAAGGCAACTATCTATCTTCGTACATGAAATGAATGAATGAATGAATGAATGAATGAATGAATGAATGAATGAATGAATGAATGAATGAATGAATGAGTAATCTCATTCATTACTAGTTGCCAATATTGAGGCCTATTCCTTTTCGGAAATATTTGATTGATTTTGTTGTTGTTTTTTATTTTTTGGGATTCTTGTAGAACAAGAAAAGGCTTATTTTGCAGGAGGCTGCTTGGTTTTCTTTGGCAGAAGAAACAGCCTGGATGTTTGGCAACACACCATCCTGAGCAATGGTCAATCCGGATAGGAGCTTGTTCAAATCTTCTTCATTGCAGTTGGCCAGCTGAAGATGACGGGGACTGATTCTGGTCCATTCTACCTTAGCTTTTATACCCTAAAGAGGGATTGAAATGCACAGTGGCGTTGACGAATCAGAAGGGCTCTTACATAAAATCTAACCATTCAGAAGGTTTCTTGTATATAGGATTCGGAAAAGGATGTTTTCGATCACGTCCTCGTGAAAGAATTTTATTTTATCTTATTTTTTTTTGATTGTATTTCTTGTATGTTGTGGATGTGTACTTATTTACTTTTCTTTGCTGCTAGAGAAGGACTATACTTTTGTTAGTATTGCTGTTTTTTGCTTGACGTATTCATTGACTTCTTTGTAAATATGTACACAGTACCGGATTCTTGTAAGGGGTTTTGAAGAACATCATTCCCTGGCTTGGTAGTTCTCTATTTCTGCAAGTCTATTATAATTAGATTTTGATACATGTAAAGGTTACTATTGCTTCTTTAGAAGCATGGCAACCTCGAGAAATATTTGTTTTCTAGAGATATTTGGATCTACACAGTATGTTTCCTTGCTACTGGTGTACTTTGTAACAGCCTTGGTTTGCTCGCTTACGGCATGCTTGGCAAGTTCACCGGGTAGAAGTCGAAAATCTGTCTGGATTTCTCTGCTAGTCATTGTAGAGCGCTTGTTGTGGTATGCCAGTCTTAAAGCTTCTGCAGCGATTCTGTGGAAGATATCGTTGACAAAACTGTTCATGATACACATAGCTTTGCTGGAGATTCCGGTGTCTGGGTGGAGCGGTTTCAGAACTTTATAGATGTAGATTCCGTTGGATTCTCTCCACCTCATCGTCTTCTCTCTTTCCCAGACCCCTGGGCCCTAGCTTTGGTGGCGGTCTTTTGGGCGCCCTTACTTCCCAAGGCTTGCTAGCTGCTTTCTTCTTTGGGGACTTGGCCTTCTTTGTCTTTGGTGTCTTAGCCTTCTTAATGGATATGGTCTTCTTTGACTTATCTGTTTTGGCCTTTTTGGGGTTTTTGCCTTCTTCGCTTTTTCTGACTTTTTCTCTGCAGTTGATTTTGTAGCTGTCTTCTTCCTCTTATGGCTCTTAGCCTTGGTTGTTTTAGCTGCTGTTGCTACCTTAGGTATCTTGGACTTGGAGAATGTATAGACATACGAAGTTTCTGAGTAGACAGCGACGCTAAGAAGTTAAAAGAGGGAAAACTAATCCTACTACGTTTTTGATTTACTAGTATGTATTGTATATGGACAATGTTACAACGGGTGAAAATAACAGAATAATGCAAAAGATAGGGGTAAAAGAAAGATACCGAAGAAGGTCAGCAACAATAACAATCGGATTTGGTCATATTAATTCTCGTATGTAAATAATGACATCAACTACTCGCCAAGGCAACTATCTATCTTCGTACATGAAATGAATGAATGAATCAATGAATAAATGAATATGTCATTCCTTCGTTTTAGTCCGTGCGTGCGTGTGTTTGTGATCTCATTCATTGCCATTTGCCAATATTGAGGCATATTCCTTTTCGTAAATAATTGGGTTTTCTTGTTGTTGTTTTTTCTTTTTTGGGATTCTTGTAGAACAAGAAAAGACGTATTTTGCAGGTGCCTGCTTGGTTTTCTTTGGCAGAATAACAGCCTGGATGTTAGGCAACACCCCACTCTGAGCAATGGTCACTCCGGATAGGAGCTTGTTCAAATCTTCGTCATTGCAGATGGCCAGCTGCAGATGACGGGGACTGATTTTGGTCTTTTCTACCTTAGCTTTTATACCCCCAAGAGGGATTGAAATGCACAGTGGCGTTGACGAATCCGAAGGGCGCTTACATAAAATCTAACCAATCAGAAGGTTTCTTGTATATAGGATTCGGAAAAGGATGTTTTTGATCACGTCCGCGTGAAAGAATTTTATTTTATCTTATTGTATTTTATTGTATTTCTTGTATGTTGTGGATGTGTACTTATTTACTTTTCTTTGCTGCTAGTGAAGGACGATAATTGTGTTAGTATTGCTGTTGTTTGCTTGATTTTTTCATTGACCTCTTTGTAAATATGTGCACAGTACCGAATACTTGTAAGGGGTTTTGAAGAAAATCATACCCTGGCTTGGTGGTTCTCTATTTCTGCAAGTCTATTATAATTAGATTTTGATACATGTAAAGGGTACTGTTGCTTCTTTAGAAGCATGGCAACCTCGAGAAATATTTGTTTTCTAGAGATATGTATGGCTCTGAAAAGGTCCGTTTTTATATTTGGATCTACACAGTATGTTTACTTGCTACTGGTGTACTTTGTAACAGCCTTGGTTCCCTAGCTTTCGGCATGCTTAGCAAGTTCACTTGGTAGAATTCGGAAAGCTGTCTGGATTTCTCTGCTAGTTATTGTAGAGCGCTTGTTGTAGTGTCCCAGTCCTAAAGCTTCTGCAGCGATTCTGTCGAAGATATCGTTGACACAACTGTTCATGATTCACATGGCTTTGCTGGAGATACCGGTGTCTGGTTGTAGCGGTTTCAGAACTTTGCAGATGTAGATTCCGTAGGATTCCCTCCACCTCATCGTCTTCTTCCTGTCCCAGTCCGCTGGGCCCTAGCTTTGGACAGTTTTTAGATAGGGATCTTTTCCAACAGTAGAAAAAGTTTAAAGAACATTCGTCTGGCCGATTTCGAGAAATAGGAAGCTCATTATATGGTAGGTATAACAAAGCCCACGAGGAGATAACCTCTTCAATCCATATGTGGAGCCTACAGTTAACCCCAATAATGATTTTGACATGGATCCATGTTTGATAGTTTGTAAGTAGGGATATATTTGACTTCCAAAAGAAGTATTGAGGAAGTTCGTCTAGAGCAACGGGAGAAATAGGAGGGTCTTTATGGATACCGGCAGTATTAAACCGTTACAGTCTTTGGACAGATTGTAGCTAAACTTTGCGATGCGTGAACCCTTACATGGAGAATTGTGATTACAATCCCTGTTTTACAGTTCCCAGTTAAGGATGTGTTCCAACAGTAGTAAAAGTTAATTAAAAAAATCGTCAGTCTGATTTGGAAAAATTGGGGGCTAAATATTGAGGGTGGGGCGAGTATAACACATGCCGTACGTCAAGACTTCTTTCGTGGACCGAAAATATCCCTATAGATAAAATCTCATAGAAGGATCCATGTCAGTCCATAGCCTTATGATTCTCGTTGTGACCCAAGGAGGTGCTGATGGTTTATCGTTAACAGTTCTGTTAGGAATACATTGCTCAGATATCAAGAATATGTGGTCAGATAAAGTTCAATCTATACACACTCTAGACGATGTAGTTCAAGATCCTGGCGCCTCTGGAAATTACGCACTTTTATTTTCATATACATTATGAGACCATTATGACACCATTATGAGACCACAATGAGTATCGTCTACAGGATATTTTCTAACTGGAGTGTGATAAGATTGGGAAAAGGCATCAGAAGCAAGGGTGATAGATTCCAGTTTCAATGAAAGCCAAATTATCAAATACAGACAATCCCTCATGCAATGTATCTATTTCGACAAATACTTTGAACGTAATGGAAAAAATAGTGTGAAAAGTCAAGTAGGTTGCGAGAAGAAACTGACGAGCTTCATGTTTCATATGAGGAGCTACTAAAAAAAGTCTAAGGTTTGTATGAGGTAAACCGGATTCGGATGAATTTCACCAGCTAATATGAGTAAGTTTTAGCGGCCATGTGATCAAGACTAATATAAATATAAGGCACACACGAAAATCTATGAAAATTATATTACTTATATATTATTTGTTTGCCAGAGCACTTCTGGATATACCTAACAATTTGATCCTATTGAAATCTCTGAGGGTTCGCGCACTTCAAACAATATGGATATAGCACTATACAGATATGTTTATATGAGTGTATGGTATTCAATGATATGTGTAAAACATTTTTAAAGAACTATTCAAAAATAGTTAAAATATAAACGTTATAAGAGTTTTCTTGTCCTCTTTTCGCAGTTTCATGTTTCAAATGTCAAATGAAAATCAGTTTTAAAAAGAAATTTTAAAAAAATTAAAGTTTGAAATGCTCACATTAATCTAACATAAAATTATAAGATTATATTTTCATTTATTTAGATGATGCTATTTTTATTTAAGGAATACAGCGACACTTGATATTTCTATTTTTTATTGACATAAAACTGAAAATAACAAGAAGAAATTATTTTCAGAAATCATTATTCTGGAGAAGTAAAATGAAACATTGTCCTGTAATCTACATGCTAACTTAATAGTTCAGTTTGTTTTACATGATGTAAACTAATTCCCAGATGAAAACAAACATACCGAGGGAAATATATTACTGACAACAATATAATTGGCTGATACAAATAGAACAAAGTAACTTTTAGATGAACTCATGAAATTTCAACACAACTTTCAACCTATGTTGAATGACATGACTTTCTAGTCAAAATATGTATATGAGAAACAACAATGTATTGTCTACAGCAACATAAAGGTTTCAAAACGTTTCTCATTATGTGTATCACAAAGATGCATTTGTTTCAGTTAATATCACTCACTGTGATATTATTTGTGAAAATCTGTACATATGCTAAGGTGCAATAACCACAAACCAATATCTCATGGAATTTGATGTTAGCATACGAATTTGATTATATTTTTGTTTTCAATGGGATTTTAGATTAAGACAGATATAACAAGTACTAATTATTTTATGTATATAAATTTTTGTATGGGCCATTACATAATCTTTTAAAGTCTGTTTTTTCATCCTTTGACCTAATCACAAACATATCTCGATGAATCTAAACCTATGTATACATAAGGTACATAATTATTATGCATGCAATGCAATACACAACATATAATCCGCCTCTCATCAGATTGACATCACCGGGAACTTCATTCCGCAGTTTTCTGCAATGTATTTATGCTGATGGATATAATAATATAATTCATAGTTTATCTTATTCTTAAGTACAAACATGCGAAATAAATTTCACCTTAACATTATTTTCTCGGAAATTGAAAATAAAAGAAATTATCGACATAAATGTAATATTAATTTGGCATGTATACATTGTGAGGCCAGAATAAATAAAAAAATGCGTTATTCACGTTAATGACTTGAATAATTAAGCTGAATATTAATATGTTTCGAGAAAAAGTCATATTTTGATAAATTCTCCTAAAACCCATACTTAATTGAAGAATAGCAACACACAAGCTTTTAATGCTCAAAGAATTTTGATAACTTGAAAGGCATGAAAATGTTTCAGTAAAAGTTGGCTAATGTTCCATGTAAAACAAAAGCAAATGGATTTATGATATCACTGATGTCAAAGGTTCGATTGATCATAATTATTTAAAATAATCTCTAGGTTACAAACAAGACAAACAGCAGTATATGCTGGATTTTCCAGTCACGTCTAACTCCAGAGAAAACTATGGTTTCGTCCCCGACATTGATGTCGTGCAGTTGTTTTGCAAATCATTCAATCCGGCCGCCTCTAAAGCTAACTCAACGTTGCACGAATCGAAAGCGGTATAAAACTCCAGGAGTGTGCTTTTAAGAGAAGAATATTTTTTTCTATTAACTCGCAAGCGCAGATATGTGTCCATATCTCCTTGGAAGCATGGATGCTTTTTGATCTCCCTAACAACTCCCAAACATTCCTTCTGGCATTTTCCATGGTAGGCACAACTCTCCATAACAGATTTGTGGATGGCTGCTGTCTCAGGAATGGAGATATCGGAGATGTCCTTGTGCCGACATCCTTGAATCACATCTTTTTCCCAGTCGCACATGGAAACACTGCTCCATTGGGTACAGACAGGGTTAGGAAAATTATCCTTTGGGTAGTATGTCATAAAGCCAAAGCACATTTCTTTAGAGGTGTCCGGGCCGAAAGTGGTTGTCTTGTATCGCGATGTTGAACTAAAAACACAGGTCGTCTTCAGTTCATCACCAGGTCTTACTTCAATGGGGTTGTCATACCTGTTACAAAATAAAGTTTTAAAATGTTAACCAGACTGAAATACTATGTGAGGTTTGAATATATTGTTTATGACTGTAAACGTGTATATTCAACTAGGGACCTTTGATAATAAACAGAAATTACATTGATTTATAAAGTGCAGTGTTTCTCAATGAGAACAAACCGCGTGTAATAAAGCGTTATGAGAAAAAAACATAAATATCAATCAAAAAATTTTTTTACTTATGGTGTTCTTAAAATTATTGATTGAGTGATATCATGTCTTTTTTTAGATATTGGCTCTAAAACTATCACTTTAAATCAAAGTCTGGAAAAAATATTATCTTCAAGTACTGCGGCAAAAGTTTGGTCATGATTTCGTGTTTATTCATCTTAGTGGCGTTACAACATTGTACAACTTTTGATAACGTTGTTGTCGTAATAATCATGTTTGCTAACATTGTATTAGCTCCTGAATTAAATTCCTCCTGTATTATAAGTACTCATCTTCACAAGAATTTTTTTTTTTTAAACTAATTCACTTCTTTTGGCCACCACCATTGTAATTGGAAATTCAGCAAATACATGTCGTCTGCAAGGTCTTTTTTCATGTTCATACTTGATGAAGCCACATGTATATAGTTCTTTTGGATCATGCAAATATTATAGTATTTTAATTGTTGCATTTTAAACAGATGGCTACTAGATGCAGGCAAAGTACAATGGTTTTTGCTACGTAACGTTTCTTCACTGGCAACGTACCGATAAAACACTGGGTTATCGTAGATGTACTTTTCGTCAAAGGTAATGTCTTGTACCTTACTTCCATTCCTCAACAGCTCAATTCGTTGCTGTGTTCCTGCAATAAAGGAGATGGGTTTTTTTTCTTTTTTGCACGGAGTGACAGATGCTGGAAAGTTATATCATTTTATCTATTCCAATTACGAAAAGATTTTTAGTTATATGTCATAGTGGCCAAATTGTCATTTGAGAGTCCATTTTAATTGTATAATTCTGAGTATATATATATAATATATATATATATATATATATATATATATATATATATATATATATATATATATATATATATTATACAGAGAGACAGAGACAGAGACAGAGAGAGAGATAGAGAGAGGAAACGAAAATGATACAGCATTGTTCAGCAAATGTGAGAGACTCGCCATGCGCTTTCGAGATCTACGGATCCCGTTTTCAAGGTGGACGACACAAACAAATAACAATTAGCAATTAAAAAGACAAAAAAGTAAACATGATATATATTTACATACTTTTGAGCTATTGTAACCATAATCCAAGGATACAATCGTAAGATATTCTGAAAGAGCACGAAACTGTATACTGTGAGCTATTTACATTTGGGCAAATGAGGTATTCCAATTTGGCAAGAACACTCTTTTGCGTTTAACTTCCATGTGGCCTACTTAACTGACTAAAAGAAAGAAAACGTACCATGGTATGTCAAGGACATAGTCTTTGAGGGCGGTGGGAAGGGTCAATTGAGTAAAATTTGTTCTTTGCTCGAGTATATTACTCTATGTAACCCTGACAAGAGAAAAGCAATAAATTAGCTTTAATCTCTGTGCCCTTGTTGCGTTCCGAGGCGGGTGGGGAGCACAGGTGATGAATATTGTAGGATGCCACTATGGGAAAATAAATCAGAACATCAACCAGTAGTGTGAAACCTGGTCTCAAAAGGACCAGGAATAATTCAACCAGCGACTCGGATGAGGAAACTCGTTCGAGGCACGGAAATTGGCCGAGATTTCTCATCACGGAATCCAATGATGAGAATCAAACACTGACAAAGATGTCACCTTTTGTCATAGCTAAAGCCCTTCAGAGCTTGGCTGGAGAGCCAACAAGTGTAAAACAAAAACAACTTGTAGAGTGTAGCTGCAAAGCTCACTCAGACAATGTGCTTTGCTCCACGCGATTTGTGGAGATACCCATTAAGGTATTTCCAAAATATCTCTCAGCTCTTCAAGAAGTATTGTTCGATCTAGAGATTTTAATGGCTACAGTGGGACTGATATGCTTCGAGAATCTCAGCTCTCAGAACGTGTCACAAGCGAAACGAATCAACATTCGCAGTAACGGCAAGTTGATTCCCACAAACACTTATATCCTCACGTTCAACTGCGCCACTTTGCCTACATCGATCTAAGCCGTGTTCATCAATATTCCTGTTAACCCTTTCAACCCTAATCGTTTGCGATGTTTTAACTGTCAGATATATGGCCACCACAAAGATGGCTGCAAGAGGAAACCAATCTGCCCCGGATGTGCGCAGGAGGGTCACGATGGATCGTCCTGCACAGAGAAAGTCTCTTGTTCAAATTGCATGGGAATACATTTCACGTACTCCCGACATTGCCCCAAGTTTAAATTCGAGAAGGAGATCCAACGCGTGAAACAGTATAAAGGCATGAGCTTTCCTGAGGCCAAGAGATTTGTTGAAGCCACTGCTCAGCTTAACACAGCTGGAAAAATCTATACCAGCGCAGCTAAAATGGAGAAGAAAACTTCCACAAATACTGTCTTTACGCAGACAGACATTACATGGCCGGAAGGTCAAGTCAAATTTACAGTTTTAACGCTACCAAAACTCTTGATAGCAGCCACCCAAAGAGAGAGTGAAGCAGATAAAACAAATATGCAGTGTGAGAGTGTAGCAAATATAAAAACCAATGCTACAAACGAAAGAACACTTAAATTCAGTCCACAAAAGAGCAGCAAACCACTGGCCGCTGTGGAAATAAAATCAGTATAACGAATAAGATTCCCAGCTCCACTACTGAGGAGCCGGTTAAATCCGGCCCACCAAAAGA
This sequence comes from Margaritifera margaritifera, assembly GCA_029931535.1. Classification (NCBI taxonomy): domain Eukaryota; kingdom Metazoa; phylum Mollusca; class Bivalvia; order Unionida; family Margaritiferidae; genus Margaritifera; species Margaritifera margaritifera. The sequence goes on along the minus strand of JAQPZY010000434.1, from coordinate 101,283 downwards.
ACAGCAGATCACTGGAGCCGGTAGAAATGCATGCTCTAAACCAAAAGGAGATTAAATAATCTACTAGACTTCTCAAAGGATCTGATGATCCTATCAAGCCCTTTAATACGTTTGGAAATCTAGAGAGTATGGACACTGGAGAGCCCCCTCATATCGCACCAGGAAAACCTCCCAGAAGTCCTATACTTTCACCACTTTCATACATATGTCTGACACCATAATACAATGGAATTGACGAGGTTTGAAGGCAAATATTGATGAAATTAGTCTTCTACTTAAAGAACATGATCCCAATTGATGTTTGCCTCCGGGAGACCTTTTTAAAAGAAAGCGATAGAGTTAATCTTGAAAACTTGACCACGCACAGCAGCTGTTCAAAACAATACTGATAAGGCTGCTGGAGGAGAGTCCATCATCATAAATAACAAAACTCCTCACAGCCAAATTGATCGGAGTACTACTCTGCATGCTATAACCTTTCGTGTGCTCCTACACAAGACTCTTTCACTGTGCTCAATATATTACCCTCCAAGCACCCCAATCAATCGATCTGATCTTCACCATTGTATTGAACAGTTGCCGGCACCTTTTGTTTTGATTGGTGACTTTAACGGACAGCATACACTTTGGGGCTGTAAAGATACCAACGAGATAGGGAAGAATATATAATACTTTGTTTCAAAACACAATTTTTGCTTTTTTAATGATAAGTAGTATAACTACTTGCATACTGCCATATGATCCTACTGGTCCTTAGATCTGTCTATCTGCAATCCATCTCCTTTACTTGACTTCTCTTTGGAAGTTGGTGACGACCTATGTGGTAGTGACCACTTTCCAATATATTAAGAAGTAATATTCCCAAACGTCAAGGGCTCGGGCAGAGATGGAAATTGAACAAGGCAGACTGGGAAAAGTTTCAATCCCTCTGCGATTCAAATCTGACAGCTGATATTTTTGACAATGAAGTGGATTCAATAGCCCTATTTACAAAGATACTCCAGGATGTTGCTGGGTATTCTATACCAAAAACTTCGGCGATTCCTAAACGTGTCAACAAACCATTGTTTGACGATGTATGCAAAGACGCCATCAGGGAACGGAAAAATGTTCTTCAGCATTTTAATGCAAATGCAACAACTGAAAATCTGAATAAACACAAAATATAGCGAGCTAAACCCCGTCGTACCACTAGAGAGAGCAACAGGAAAACATGAAGATCTTATTTCTCTAGGTTGAACTCTCGCTCCTCTTTCAAATCGGTATGGAATATGGCAGGAAAAAGCATTGGCACAAACAAAAGCAGCTGTATCAACCATTTAAAGAAATCTGATGAAATGACCACAACAGTAACGGAAATCTCAAATACATTGGCCAAAACATTCTTGAAGAACTCCTCACAAGAGAATTATTCTGAAAACTTCCGCCGTGTCAAAAACGTGAAAGAAAAGGTTCCTCTAAATTTTAAATCTGCTAATGCTGCAGATTACAATAAACCTTCCACTCTCAGAGAGTTATAAGCCTCTCTTGATCCAGCTCATGACACTTCAGCAGGACCAGATGATATCCACTGTCAACATTTGAAACACTTACCTGTCACAGCTCTAAATACAATGCTAAATATTTTCAATAACATTTGGGAATACTGGCCACTTCCCGCAGTCTTAGCGAGAAGCAACGGTGATACCAGTACCGAAACCTGGAAAGGACCAAACCGACCCTTCCAACTATCGTCCCATAGCAATAACAAGCTGTATTCGCAAAAACATGTAACGGATGATAAATGATAGACTGCTCTTGTATCTCTAATCAAACAAACTACTATCAGACGTTCAGTTTGGATTCTGATGCCAGAGAAGCACAAAAGACTATCTTGTCAGACTTGAAGCATTTACTAGAGAAGCCTTTATAAGAAAGAACATAGCCGTCTTTTTCTACTTGAAGAAAGCTTACGACACCACATGGAAGTACGGCATAATGAATGACCTATTCAACCTAGGTCTAAGGGGCCGCCACCCTAACCTTATCTCCAATTTTTTTAAACAGAAACTTCAGAGTTAAGGTGGGCGGCACCCTTGCTGAAAGCTATCCTTAGGAGATGTGTGTACCTCAGGGAAGCATATTATTAACCTACTCAGCATAAAACTTAACAGCCTTAATATAGGAACGGACTGCTCGTTATATGCTGACGACTTTTTGATCTGCTATAGATCAAGGAGGATGCATAACTTTGAACGTTAACTACAGATGAGCATAAACAAAGTTCAGAAATGGGCAGAAGAAAACGGGGTCAAATGTTCGAAATAAAAAACTAACTGTATGCGTGTCTGCTGATTACATCGTATTCATGATGACCCAAAACTCTATCTTGACCGTTGTCTTATTCCTGTTGTGGAGGATACCAAATTTATAGGGCCTATTTTCGATCGTAAAGTAACTTTTCTTCCACATATCAGATACCACAGGAACAAATGTTAAAAATCCCTGGATTTAACACGAGTCTTGGCAAACACAGATTGGGCAGCTTATCGGAAGATCTTACTCTGGTTATACATATCATTAGTATGATCAAAATGTGACAATGGCTCGATTGTGTACAGATCAGCTTGTAAATCTTACCTGCAGATGCTTGATCCGATACACAATCAGGGACTTAGACTCTGTCTTAGTGCATTTAAAACTTCCTCATCAGAAAGCCTCCATTTTGAGGCAAACGAACCATCACTTTATTTTAGACGAACGAAATTGGCTCTTCAGTATGCTACAAGACTATCTTCTAATCCATCTAACCCCGCAGAGGTACTTTCAGAAACCAAATTTCACTCCACCTTTAGGCATACGAATTCGCCATCGCTTAGAAGCAGCAAAATTCATTGTTTGAAATATTGCAAAATTCTGTATTTCCAAATCACCACCGTGGTTATCAAAACCTCCCAAAACAAGTTTTAACATTTGCGAATTCAAACAGTTCTCAACACGTCCTCTCCTTTTCAGAGTAAATTCAATGAAATCTGAGCCTTCTATCGTAGCCATACGTCCCTGTATACAGACGGCTCAAAAGATAGAGACAAAGCTGGAGCTGCCATTGCAACATCCCATGGTACCATCTAGTGCCGCTTACCGGATAAAGTCATAATTTTTACTTTAAAAATTACAGCCATACTTAGCTTTAAACTACGTTGAATCCTCTCAAAAAAAAACCAATTATATCATCTTTTCCCTTTCCACATTGAAAACCTTGTAGAATCTTAAACATGACAACCCGTTAATACCGCAGATTTTAGAGACATATTATGTTCTTATAATCTGGGAAAATAATTATGCTCTCTTTGCTGCCTAATCACATTGGCATAAAGGATAATGAAAGGGCAGATAAAGTAGTCAAAGTTGCCCTGCAGTCACCCGTTTACGACTTCAAATATTGTATAAATCAGCATGTTCGTCATACTTAGCAAAATATGTGGAATTAAAACTCCACAAACAAACTTAAGAACATGAAACCCACTATTGGAGAGTACAGAACAAATCGGAGAGATGACATGCCGATCGCGTATAGGACACACATATCTCAATCATGCATACCTCCTGAAAGGTGAACCTCAGCCGGAGTGTGTACCCTGCCAGTGTCCACTGACAGTGGAACACACTCTTGTTGAGTATGTCTGTTTCCACCCTGTGAGACAGAAGTATTTGGACGTGAACAGCTTGAAGAAACTGTATGAGGACGCATCATCCGAGAAAATATTGTACTTTTCAAGCTAGGGCTGTTTATGCAACAAATTTCAATCATGTTTAAAGAATGTGTTACTATAATCTGTTAATTTCTACACATTTTACAGAATTTGAACATCTTTACTTTTTATATTTTATCTCGTTGTACATTTTAACATGTTCTGGAAGGGTAAGACTTCTTAAATGTTTGTGCGATTCATTTCTATATTTTTTTAACTTAACCTTTTGTTGGCACTACATGGCCACTTTTGTGCTGAGGTGCCGTATGCAACAGGATGAAAGCGGATGGAATTTGATCTAGCAAAAACACTTAGCACAATTACGTGAATGAGATGTTTATTTATAATGCAAATGAATAATGAATTAATCTGACACATTACTCATGCGCACAAAGTTCAACAACGGATATAACAAAAGGATATCGTTCCTAAATGGATACAATAGAAGCCTGGAATTTGAACAAATAATCACAAATGATCTCGTGTGTGAACAGATGTGATCAATGTGTGAAAGGTTTCAACATATATATTAATATATATATATATATATATATATATATATATATATATATATATATATATATATATATATATATATCAACATCAACAAACTTTGAATAATGTATGGTTTATGAAAAAGTATGATGTTCCATTTTATTGATTGTCACACATATACTGACATTGACTCTTAGGTTCAAACCCTAAGATATATATATATATATATATATATATATATATATATATATATATATATATATATATATATATAAACCCCTCACAGCCGAACCCTCGGTATACCGGAATACCCTCAAGATCGAAAATTTGTTCGGGTCGCGTAATTTTTCTTCTTTAATATCATCATTTTTCCCCAGTAACCCTAACCCCTCAACTCCGAATGCCGAAACAAATTTATATCTCTAATTTCAATTTTACACTAAACAAAGCCCCATAAAACCGAAACTCATTTCAAAGTTGGAAATGTATTTTAGGTGCTTAATTCCTGACACTCGCTGAAACAGATTATTTACGGTTAGCAAACACGGTAGTAGGTGAGCAAATGTCCCAAGGGCACGCTAGGTTAAAACAATACTTGACACGCGCGCAGACACACATAGGCTAATCTGAAGTCTTTGCATCATAAAAAAACACCAGCTTTTAAGGTAGTGTAATAATAACTGAAAGCTTGTACATAAGTCATTCAAGAAAGATTATGTGTTTCTGCTCATTATCTAAGTGTGATTGATACAAATAGACGTTTTTTGTTTGTTTTTGTAACTAAATACCTGGGTTTTTTACGCTTTGCCGACGGAGACTGATTAACCAGTATTCTAAAAATCAGATTCACTCAATTGATTTTCGAAGGAGAAAAATCATTACATAGATGTATTTAAGTAGCCATGATTGTCATTTGTCTTCACTCGCATGTCAAGATGTCAAAATGACTAACTAAGTGTCGTAGGATTGAACTATCCTTACAAGATAAAATTAGTCTGATCAATGAGTATGAATCTGTGCAAAACCTACGTTTAAGAATAAATATTTTGGCATAGGGACATTATGAATTATACGGAGTATTTAAATATTATGGATTATCATTAATAATTCTAATGAACTTATAGTAAAGTTATAAAAGTATCTCGTTCCTTAAATGTTTCCTGAGACAAGGACTGTATTTCTATGTGGAACAACTTTATTTATTCACCTGACCGGGTGCGATTTTCGGAAGGAACATATGTTGTTCAGCTAATATTTCATTCAATGTTTAAAAAAACAAGACAAAAAGCAAACATCTTTCTTAATTTTGTAAGACATTTTTCACATATGTGAAACCCGCAGGGAACCGAAAACCTCTCAATACCAAAAATTAAATTTTGTCACAAGCGTTTTTCGGTTTTGAGGGGTTTCACTGTATATATATATATATATATATATATATATATATATATATATATATATATATATATATATATATATATATATATATATATATATATATATATATAATTTATCTCGTGACATCCAGGCGATGATCGGATTCCGATTCCACAGCCCCCGACATATGGGAAAGGTACGACCTCGCGTGGTTCTCTCCTCCTAGCCTACGGATGGATCCCTCAAGAATCTCCCTATTGCGCATGCCCCACTGGTTCCGAACCTTTGGTCTTTAGTAATGAGTTAACCAGTATCCTCCCTCGAACGAACATCACCATGGCCCTCGTTGATAGAGACTAAAATTTATTTGGAATACTTAAATACACTACAAAAAGTGTCAAATGGAGAAAACAGTCCGCCCTGCAGTTTGGATAAATAGATGGGATTAGGGAGTCCTGAATGATTAGTGGAGAACAAGGGAGTGAGGACTGCGGAAATAGATTTTGCACGTGAACGGAAACTGGTTTCGCATTATAAAATTTGATTTAATGTCTTAACAAGATTAACCTATCAGTTTTACATTTTACTTTGCTTGCATATAGCGAGTAGAATGCACGAATGCCAATATACCTTTTCCTCCAATGGACTAGGCCCAGATATTTCTTGGAATGGAAAGTCAAACGGACATGGTCATTCTTCTTGTGCTATACCAAACATTGAACCTCTTGTAACTTTTGAACCTTACGACCTCAAAAGTCACGTGTACGGATTTCAAATACATGAGACTCGAAAAACAATATCAAAGTTTGAACTTGCAATTGTATGTAACTTTTGTGAAACATTAACAAATCGAATCACTAATTATTACTTAAGCAGGGTGCCAGTCTCAAAATGAAAGAACATTGGATACCGTACCAAATACTTCCAGGTCTAACCATTGGCTATAATATCAGCGTGGACATTTTCTTGTGCAGTTTTCTGAGACTGTTATTAGTGCTTTCAAATTCTACAAAGATTCGGTCTACAACCTCACATTATCTCGATTTGTTTTGCAGCAGGATCATACTGTACTGTGCCTAACCGGTGTGATACTATTGATTTGGGTAACTTTTAACGTACAGAGCTTACAGATATTTATCTGGAATAAAATGGCTGCAAAGCACCCCATTTTGATTGTTCAGAAAGTTTGCGCTAACTTCAGTCTACAAGTACATGTATTGTGGACTAGACCATCCACTGCACAAAACAGATATTTTCTCCAACGTTAACATTGATATCTACGGAAAATGAATCAGTGGTCTGAGCCATTAATAAATCTTGTACACTAGCACTACAGTCTACTATGTGTGTCATAACCTCACAATCGAATCACACCAGTCTACTACCCGGATATATTATGTTCAACATACCTATATAATGCATGTGGTTGGCAGCAGTAATTATGTTTATGTTGTCAGTCATCATCTTCCTTGTGCACTCTCCAGGACACGTGCCTATAGCTGTGACAGCTGTTTCGCCAGGAGGGATGTGAAGGTATGTCTGACCAATCATAAGAACTCCAGCGTCAAATTGGCGTAGCTTTGAGGTATAGTACAATGTCATACCCGAACTATCAGTAGTTCCGTTAATCAATGCAGGATTGTTCCAATGGAACTGAAACAATGAGGAAACTTTATTCTGGAAAAACCTTAGAGGAATTGCAGAATATACAAATATTCTGTGTAGACAAAGAAATAAATACTTTCAAAAATAAAATACAAATCTGAGTTGATATATGAAAGACATACAATTATCTAATTTTAAATGGTATGTGCATATTTTAGTTTTGTGTTTTAGAAGATCCCTGAAAAAAAAGAAAAAGAATGGCCATGTTCTTGCATAAACCTAAGATACTCCTTCTGGCAATTCATCAGCCACTGACGTCAGCCTAAGCATCAAATCCTCCCATTGACTTGTGACGGATTGCAAAATGTCTCAGCGATAGTAGTTTCGATCAACCTTCTTTCCAGAGGCACATAAAAGTGATTTGAACACAATTTATTTCCGGAGTTCTATATCACTCACCCCTACCCAATTGCCCAATATGTTTCGCCTAGAAAAATCAATATTGCGATTACTTATCCTGACCTACCTCAAAAGCAGCTCTTTTGTAGCCATTCAAACCGATTCGGAATCCACTGCTTTCATGATGGCACTCTCCGGACATCCCTACAGCCCAAAGTCCGATGATATCCGAACATCCTCCACCCGGGGACATGTTGCAGTGATATGGCTGATTCAACGGAATTTGAGAATCTACCAAGAGGAACATTTATATTCCAAAAATTTGATTTGATCTTGCGTATGCACACCTGCATGGGAAAATATTTGTTGATGATTCCCCAGATTATGTAAATTTCCTAACTCAATAACTAGTGAAGTTTCAGCGTGGCCGAATGTCAAATCGCGTACGCGAGGTCTTTAAATACGCCAATGTACAACAACGTATATAAAAACTTTACCTTCAGCACTTTTGAAAACTGTATCACCGAAGTGTCTATTATTGCCGCCATTATCGTTCTGGTGTTTTGCGCATGCTTTATTACGGAAAAGAACGAAGAAAGATGAGTAAGTGTCGGTAAGGTTCATCATAGATTATTTTCTCGGACTTATTCGCCGTTAAAAATCTCTGAGATTTGTACTCTTATTCTTAGTCCAATGATAATGCCAAAAAATATTTCTTCCAGCTCAGACATATTACTTTTCACAGAGAGAGAGAGAGAGAGAGAGAGAGAGAGAGAGAGAGAGAACGCGCACGAGACATAATACGTCACATCTCCATGACGTCACGCGTCGTCAGTCAGAACATATACGTCCAGCAAGCTTCGCTCGCTACTAGGTTTTAACTATTTCATATTATTTAAATTTAATTTAGTAATATGGCATGATAAGACCAACATTATGTCAATTTTTTTAAAGCGATTAAAGCTCAGATTTACGGATATTTGTCAAATTTTGGTCAAACACCTGGAAACTTGTCCCTCATGTTGAAAGTTATCAGTAACTTCTTTCAATGCAATAGAAGCAACGATTTAAAAAATGGCGTGATCAAGATTTACTCACTCCCCTCTTCTTTACATCCGTAAACAATAATGTGATGCATCATGTTTACGTTGACAATGATAACTTTATTAGCAACCAGGTGGTAGTCGCCATCTTGAGGAAGGTCAAAAAGCATGCATTTGTAGGTTGTCTCTTTTGGCGGAACTTCAGTTACTGGGAAACGTACGGTCAGGTTCCTTGTTTCTGCAAGCAATCGAACATGAACGATAAATAAGATAAGATTGTATCACTATGCAATTATATCTGTGGGCTAATTTATTAGGCTTCATCATATAAGGGTTTCTTATGACGTGTTGCATACAAATCTTATGTCACTGTTTGGAAATATCACCTAGCAATCCAATACAAGGTCGTCAAGTAAAATTAAATCATCAACGCTATGTGATGAATTCAATCTCAGATTCTTATTCATTCGATGTGAAAGTTATGACACCCGTTCATTAATATAAATATATTATTCGACAGTTGTTCATTAATATAATATGACAGTTGTTCATTAATGTAATACGACACTTGTTCATTAATGTAATATGACACTCGTTCATAAATATAATATGACACTCGTTGATTAATGTAATACGACACTTGTTCATTAATATAATACGACACTTGTTCATTAATATAATACGACACTTGTTCATTAATATAATATGACACTTGTTCATTAATATAATATGACACTTGTTCATTAATACAATATGACACTCGTTCATTAATATAATACGACACTTGTTCATTAATATAATATGACACTTGTTGGTTAATATAATACGACACTTGTTCATTAATATAATATGATACTCGCTGCAAAATGCTCTTGGTATATATCGTATAGTGGGTTAATTTCACTGACATAAAATTGAACTATTTTTTTCCAAGAAAGGAGCAGACTTAGATTTTTGTGAGTGATATTTTCAAATTACAGATACAGGGTTATTTTAATTTTAATTTAAAAGCTGATATATTTTGATAGGAAATATTATATATATATAAACCTTTGCAATATACGGGATCTTGGCAGATACACGCTACTATAAGCAAATTTTATTTTAGCAAAGTTTTGGGGTGTCCATTTTGCTAACTAGGGTAAAGTTTGTAACAAGGGTACTGTGGAGGACATTGTTCTAGCAAGGTTCTAACTCCAACATTGCATACATGTCTTTAATAGTAAGAAACTCTGTCATAACCAAATTTTAAAATGGCGACATTACTAAGCATTCCAGTGTACTGACCTTGGGACTAACTATAATCAACACCTCAGCTTATGGAGCAAACATATGCCAAATAGAATGTTGAAAATCTAATTTTGCTCCAGAAAATACGACTGAGTGAAAATTCATTGCTCAACTTCCAGCTCCAAAAATGTATTATAAGGAGTGAATAAACTATGTAGTATATCAATCCAAGTTGTATAAAATTAAAGTTTCTATTTGTGTTCCAAATTTTAGTTTTGTATTTCCGTGGGTATTGAAGCTATGCCAACTTCCAGTCACCGCCACGCAAGCAGTTTTGCACCGGAGCTGTTATTGTCTGTATCTCTTTATATATATATATATATATATATATATATATATATATATATATATATATATATATATATATATATATATATATATATATATATATATATATATACCAGTCGTAGAATAATCGCCAATCGTATTATTTTATTCGTACTATTTAACTGGCTATTATTTTCCTAAATAGTACGTTTTGTGGTTATCTCTGACGTGCATATGCTACACTGGATACATAAAACATTATATTGTACACTGTAGACCTAATATTGGACGTGAGAGAGATTAATTTTGAGGTATTTCGATGTTTGATGTTTAAATGTTACTTCCCTTGCACAAAGTTTCTATCTGCTACAATTAGAACAGGACGTTAAAACAAGAAATAAGAAGTTTGATGTCGGGTCAAGTGCCAGAAATTACTAAAAATAAAACAGCAAATAATTTTCAAGTATTCAAGAGATGACTATATGAGACATTACCGATTGAAAACAAAAAACAGTATATAGTGAAATACCTGCGCAGGAACTAAATGAGATGCAGCGTTCCTGCTTCCCAGAGAGGAAACCGAAAGGACAGCTGTACGGACCAGACTCGTTAAAATCATTTCAAAACAGCCTTGAAAGATACCTTGTCAGTAAGAATCCAAGCGTGGCGGGTTCAATCCCCGCCCAGGCCAGCGCGGGTCGCCTGACTCGGAGTGTCTTTGGGAAGGGCATTTAGCTGCCATTTCCTCAGCATCAACAAAACAAATTTCCAGTAAGAATACCGAAGAGCTAGAAATATCGAAGTAGTAGCTAAACTGTGTGCTAAAGAGGAAGGCGTTGAAAAATTAATTTAGGGTAGAATGCTAAACATGGCCAATCCATTGATAGACCACAAAAAAGAGATCGAGCATTTAAAGATAGTCAAACTCTTATGTCTATTATTGGTGTATGCTGAGCTTTTATATTGTTTGAAAGTATTATGATCCTAATTCATACAGATTAGCCATGTAACTGAAGTTTTAATAGAATATATAGTAGAATATTTATGTTTAAAGATTCTGTTTATGAAACAAAACGTAAAACATATAATTAAAATTGTTTTTGATCAAAATATTTCAATCTAGAATAAAAATATTTTAAAAATCAAAGTAGGCTATAATTTATACTCTTTATTAAAGATTTCAGAGGACAATATAAATTTAATTTGCGTAAAATACTACTGCAATACATTTTGCAGGGGATGTAATTATAAGAAAAATCTAGATATACAACTGTCCACGAATAGCTTTGTTTTTTCTAACAGTATTGTAATAGGAATCCTATTTTTTATTCTACCGGCGATAGGACAAAAATGCCGTTTTCAAGGCCGTCTACCGCATATACCGTTTTATAGGCCGTCTACCGCACATACCGTTTTATATTTTACATCTACCGCTTTTGAAAATTGTTGGAAGCAAGAATAGTATTTGTAGGCCTTCTACCCAAACATTATAGAAACCAGTCATAACCAGTCTTCTGGGGACCGGAACTGTTCCACCAGTGCAACAACCGGTGCAATGATGCATGCTGAGTGATTACTAATTTGATTAAGAATTGTTACACAGCGGCTGACATGTTTACACAACAAGCTGTAAATTGATTATCTTATTGTTGTAATTTGAAGAGTGTAAGGCCAAAGGCGGGATATTTATTGAGGTGTTATGAGTGATAAAGGGATCAAAGATGGTCAATTATGGCTTGTGAGTCTTTAATTAAAATCGGCCGGAGGTGAGATTAGAAAGAGAGACTGACCCAAAAATGATATCAGCAGAAACACTTGCGTAAGCGTTTTGATATTTTGTCTTGTTTAATTGTTATTGTGTTTTTCAAGATGCTGTAAGAGGAATATTTAAGGAGGCTCTAATATTTTTTTGTCAATTGTGTTGGGACTAAGAGGCTGGGATGAACATCGCAAGCTAAGATGTGGGCATTTAATAATCGAGAACGATGTGGGTGGAAAACAATACCTTTTGTACCGGGAGAGAGACATAAAGGCAAGAAAGGACCCTTGGGAAGAAAGGTCATTTAATCCCCGCATTTTTGTACCGCCAAAGGTGTTCAGTGAACCTACCTTTCATTTACACCCACAAAAGACCGCTGGCAATTGTGTCGCCCCAACTCACCTTTCTACCTCCATTCACTTAATCTAGGTCAAATTAAAGCAACATCCATCGTTTGGTGCAAACCTTATTCCCTAGGTATACACTAATTCGGAGAAATAATTAAAAAAATGACTGCAGAGACTGGTATACCGGGAAGAACGACTAATCATTCTGGACGGAAGACAACTATCAATACGTTACGAGAGGACTCCATCGATGCGTGTGATATATGCAACAGAGAGGTCATAAAATATGCAAACAATAAATCAGTACAGTGATGTATCTATCTAGAAACAGAAGCAGATGTCATACTGGTTTCTGTAAGTGATGCTGTGACGATGCCGGCGCCAACTCTTAGTACGATAGAGGAAAGCGAATATGATATGAATGATGGATTGGACGAAATTCTCGCCAATGTTGAAACTATGGAGATGTCAGACAGTAAAGAAAATCACGTACCTGAAGATTTCAAAACAAAGCAGAAACAACCACTAGATCTTGCAAATGCTACTTTTGCCGGGACAAACTTATGCAGTTGCACATTTAGTATAGCTCTTGGTATTCATGAAAAGTAATATCTTCCCAGAGTTAAAAATCGGGGCTTATTGTGGCCATATTCTAAGTTTACTGCAACTGTGTACCTCAACAGTAATAATTCTTTCTTCAAGAGACATTTCTATTCAGTATTTAGTTATTCAAACTTTTAAGAATCTTACATAATTGTGGCATTTACACAAAAGAAAATTGTCAAGTTAGTATAAAAGGAATTTCATTAAATTGTACATAGTGCATGCTTTGTCCTTGCTAATAATTCATAATAAAAATAAATTCAGACTGAAAAGTAATTTGACTGTATGATAAAAATGTCATTATACAGAGAACTGTATAATATTGATTTTTATTGTACGAATTCATGTTGTGTTGGAAAACCTGTATTGGACACAACATGAATTGGGTTGAATAGAGCTCTGCATATCAATGGTCTGTTTCAAAGCCTGTAAGTAAAGCGATCGCATATGTTTTCAAACAGAACACTTGTAAGGACAAAGTTTGATCTCAGAACCTGTGAGTGACAAAAAAACAAAAAAACAGATTTACACCTTCAAAAGAAATTTTCAGATTGTGTCCTTGTGTGTAATTCTTGAAGTAATTATAAAGACTATTTCTTGATGACTTTCAAATCTCCTTAACATTTAACCCTTCATCTGATAGTCTCATGAAACTAGTTTAATTTTCTTTCTTACTTTCTTTCGTTTGTTTTTGTTCTCATTTGTTTTTTTGCTTAAAATTTAGTCTATTAAATTTAGATCATTTTGAAATAATCTATTGATTAGTGCTAAACAGCACGTCATCATATTATATATGCCTTGCCCACGGACACACCTCGGCATGTCCGTTCAGGAATCGAACCAAGAACCCACTGATTGTGAGTGACAATTTGATGAACAGAGGATGATGACATCATCTAGTCATTGGGAAAAAGAGTTTTGCAACTCCCGCCTGATTGCCATGATATGTTTGTTTTCCTTTTCAAATCTTGCATATTTTTGATTTGATACATCACTTAAGTTCCTACATTTTCTATTTCTACTAATAAGACATGCTTGGGCATATATTTATCCTAGGCACTCCACGCTCTAAATAAATATATGAAGAATGATTGGTATTCTACACTTTAAAAATATTAATATAATAATATAAATATAATCACTGTTAATTAATACAGATTATAATATATATATATATATATATATATATATATATATATATATATATATATATATATATATATATATATATATATATTTGTGTGCGTGTGTTAGATTTACATATATACCAGCAGGCATGCACGCATCGCGAGATTTTAACCAATATCACGCGCCTTTGATTCATTACAATCAACGCTATTAGGTCGTCGAAGTTTTTGGCACACAAAATATGGGCTCAAGTCCTATATATGAATTGTATAGTATAGAAGTGAACCAAACAAAAACACAACCGCTGGTTTAATACCCCTGAAATATGAATCGGGTGACCTTTCACCAAAGCCTACAGACTGGTATGCTCTAATATTTTGCTAGAAGTTGCGCAAAAAGGATTTATAACAAACAGTTTTGGAATCTTCACTTCAAGATGTTATTATGAAATTCGAGATTTAATAATTGAAGTCACTTTTAATAATATTGGGAAAAACAAATGACTAGACTATATTTAAAGAAATTATTCGCATCAAAAACGTCAGCGAAAACGACGATAACAGCGTCATCTCCAGCGAGTAATGACACTATTACTACTACGACTACAACTGCTACTCTAAGTTCGCCAACATTATGGATACTTGAGACGAAAATTGTGATCTGCACTTCACTTCGTTAAATGTTTGATGTCAATACTTCGCTTACATTTGTGACCATGAAAACCAAGCATGACAACAACAACAACAAAAACACCCCATACATGTCGAGAGCATTTGTTTTGTAATATTACAAGGTTATAGTGATTCCTTCCAAAAAATGCTGTTCTGATTAATCAATTTGGACAAGCACTGATCATTTTTAGTGAAATGACCAATTTATCAATTTTTATTTCTATGATGGAAATACTATTTCTGCAGGGGCTGATCCGGGAAGGTACACAGTCAGCAGGCTCCGACCCCCCCCCCCCCCCCCACACTAAAAATGAGCGAAACAACCGACACATAACCTGGAGTAAGTTTCCTTTACAGTCAGATGATTAAAATTATGGCCTGTAAACACATAAAATGAAGGAGCCTACGGCAGCTTCAGCCCTTGGGACCCACAGGGGGGTCAGTCCCACAGACCGCTGACATACTTGTTTACTCCGCACCCACCTTCCACAGAAAAAAAGGATATTTCTGGATCCGCCCCTTTTCTGTGATTGAGTTTACTCGAAAGACAGTTATGTGCCATTCTCGTTGTTTTGGACCGCCGGTTGTTTCAAAACTATCCCCAGCATTGCAAAACATTATGTGTTCAAATTATTTGATTATTAATTGATAACTGATCATGAAGTGTTTTTTTCCGATTTTCAAGAATACAATACAATACAATCTGTATTCCACTCAGGTCACCTTGTGACAGTTGAGGAATGCAAACATATACATAATTAACAGATAAACATGCGTGCAACAAGATAAATTAATTACATTAATTATATAACTCTTTCACAACACTACCTAATAATCACAAATAATCTAAGGTAACATGGACATAAAACATAAAACAAAAATAACATGTTAAATTATGAGCTTTTTGCTATTTACTTATTTCGACACTATTCATGATTTGAACCAAAGACAAAAAAGTGCAAGGACTATAAAACATAACACGTATCATCTTACCAATATTGTTGATTGCATCACATTTGAATTCGTCCACGTGACAATCAACCCAGTCGTTCTTTCCTGCACACTGGGAACTGTTCATAGGCTCACATACACCTGTGAGAAAAACAAACGAATAAAGGAAATAAAAAGATATAACAAAACAGGATAGAGAGTCATAATCCGTCCCAAGCAGCAATGACGCACCTATCGCCAATGCTCCACCGCCATAACCCATACGGCCATGCTCACATCCCCAAAAAGGATGGAACTCGGTTGAAGGAAAGGCCTCGAGCTCGATGTGCCAGTGAACTTACTACCTTACTCGCGGCACGCGTTCTAGTCCTGCTCTAAAAGAATAAAACTCTCCAACCTGATTTAATTCTCTCTCTCTCTCTCTCTCTCTCTCTCTCTCTCTCTCTCTCTCTCTCTCTATATATATATATATATATATATATATATATATATATATATATATATATATATATATATATATATATATATTATATACCTGTCAATTTTCTACCCAAGGAAGAACCAGAATTTTACCGTCATTTCCTACAAAGCAGGAAAACGATACTATAGTTTTCTGATTCTGTATTACCATACTATCAGACGAGGCTGGAACAACTTTATCCTGAGGTTTCCTGGTAACATTAGCAGCGCCCCTAGCGATGGAATACCAACACTCGCAGTAAACACAGCTCTCACAGCGACGTAAGTTAAGAAATCTTGCGTTATATGTAAAATATCTGAAAGGTCCAAACCATGTCTTTGTCACTACAACATTCCTTTTTTGAAGTAGTAAATATAGCCAAAAGGTTCGTCTGAAACAAAATCACATTCGGAAATCGCGCACCAAAACATTACTGTACGGAAGTTCATAATCGGTAACGTTAGTGAGTTTCCCTCTTAATGGATGAATTTGAAATCATAAATATTGAAGATTTGTTTAGTGATGAGTTCGACATGCAGATCATGAATGAATATGTGAGTTTGCGATCAATTCTAAATGATTTTCCTGTGCAAAGCGTGAACAACTATTTCTGTATTTGTTATTTATATTATTATCAATATTAGTACTAGTGTTAACATTACAGTGTAAGTATTAATATGACTAATAACTGTTACCGCTCTATGGCCTAAAATACGTAACAGAAAGAAAGTGAAAGCAACAACATAAAGTAAAATCAACAAGCAATTTATTCTAGACATTTAAAGTGAACATTCAAAAGACACTTACAATAACATGAATTAAAGTCCAAATAATCCAATGTGTCCTAATCAAAAGTCCAAAAATACAGAATGTTCCGAATGAATTCAAATAACCTTGAATGTCCTGATGTACCACAAGTCTTGAATGTCCTGATGTACCACAATGATGAAATCCGGAATAGTTTGAACGAATTCACGTACATCCCAAAAAGTTCTAAAATCTATGAGAACTTTAGTATTTCCAATGAATATTTTAAGTAAATAATTCTTTTCTCTGAATTATATCTTTTTTTCACAACTATAACATCTGATATCAACACACAACTAAAATAGATTCCTTACAGACTGATCTTTAAGAATCGAAATTCTGGAATAGGAATGAATTTGTTTACCAAATTCTGCATATAAATACACATGCCTACATGACCTATGTTACATCAGTCTAATTGAAAAATGTCCATGAAGATACTGGCCTACCTGACTATTCTCACATCAAGACAGGGAAATAACAGTCCAGCTGCTAACAAAACCGGCCTTGATCTCAAATGCTATGTAAATATGTTGTTTACAAAATGACCATAATCTGACTAAAGTACAACTTACAGTCATGAACACATATTATAAATTCAATACACATAACAGTACTAACCTGGATGAGATAGTCCCACTGATTTTAAGGGGCTTTGACCTTGAGTCCAGACACAGTCTGGATCCCCCAGTTCTTCTCCGTTTGTTATACCGTCTCCGTCTGAGTCCTGTTGACATAGAGCCTTTGTCCATTGCTGTAAGCAAGCAACCATAAAATGTTAGAGTGGTTACCAATGTGGAAAATAATTTGGTATAAAATTTCGTCATTATGTGTTCTTCAATATCAATATTCATGTATGCATTGAAAAATGATGTTTTCTCATGTGAACATTTCCACGTCCTCTTTCTTATTTATTCCCTGTCCTTGTCCTGTTCATTACAATATCAATTGTCTGTTATCTTCTTTTCACTTATTGTATTGTTACTTATCAAAATTTATTTCAGTCGCTATGGTGTTTATCATATAGTGGAGAGAATTGTTCGAGTTTCTTTAAATATATAGGTCCTATTATTTGTGCATCTATAATGTTATGTTGCCCTGAAGTAATTTTGCGAGAAAATTATAGTCTGTTACATGTGACTACAAAAAAACTTCATCTTAAAGTTTTGAGAAGAAATAGTACAAAGAATTAGCAAGTATAGCACGTGTATTTTATATACCTTTCCTGCTGTATAGAAAGCAAGGCCAAATGGGTTTCTCTCGCCTCCTCCCAATGCATTATTGTGTCCCACTCCGCGCCAGATGTAATTCGTCTTACAGGGATGAGGGACTATTTCTCCATTGGGAATGCGTTCCTGAAACATTTTATATCCCCATATCCCTTCTAGCAGCTGGATCACGCATACCAAACTGGTAAAGTACCTGTGTGCGAAACTATTTTTATTTATAAATTAAACCACACGAATTGAATTATTTTAATCTCTTAAGGGCGCAGACAACTAATACAATTCCGATAGACTATAATTATAATGTTTGGCCCAATTGCTGTACTTTCTTGGTAAGACCGGTAAAACACGCGCTTCCATCCTACGAACGATCCATCCAAGAGGAAACTTCTAAGATGATGAAATGATATGGTGCGAGATTCATTTTTGAGAAAAATTCCCCTCTCAGTGCCCACTATAAAAATCCGGCCCGGTAGGATCTCCCTGTTTACATTCAGTAGTTCCTGTTTGGTGACAGCGATAAAATGAGAATGGTGTTAGGTTCAAGCCTTCTGTCGTTTAGAATTTACCCAATAGGTTTCTTCTGAGAAAGATTACATTAATTTTTCCCAGTAATTGTTTTCATCCAATCAGCGACATTCATTCTTTAAATACGGTATTTAATATGCAACCACACAGAGGCTGGTTCCGTAGCTCATAAAATAATTACCGGTAGTTGCCTGTGACCTCAATAGCATCGCATATTTTAACTAGGACGATGCAGGCAAGAAAGGCTGCTTACAACTGTTATACTTCTGTTGCATTTTGTCATAATATATTTTCATCTTCATTTCATCTCCTTGAAGTACATAAAAAATATTCTCACTAAAAAATAATCATGCAAACAGAAAGAACATGAACGTCGGAAAGTTATTTTTTAGTAACTCCAATTTAGTAATTCTTTATTTATTATTTTTGTCATCAAGTCACTAAAACAACAAGGGTTGTGTGAGGCACATTACATTACATATGATGTATGTAAATAATTTTTTAGGCGTTTAGACACACACACACACACGCACGCACACACAGACACACACATACACACACACATACACACACACATATAATCCCCCCAGTATCTTGCACTGACTCTATATTCTTTACTTTATAACGTGAAATAAAGCAAAGTTTGTTAGCAACCAACCATTCAATTTTCTTTTGGGGGGAGGAGAGGCTGGGATTTTCTTACGAGCCGTGATATTTTTGTTCTTTTACCTCAAAATAAAATATATTTTTTCAAAATATTGTAATGGACACAATATAAATTTTTGGGCCATAAATCAGAGGAAGAATATGTTGTTCAAGCTATCTGAGAGACGGAATATAAAAAACAGACCCACACCACTTTAAAGAAAATTAATTGGTTGGTCCCTTTGACTGTTTACGCTTCTAAAAACCTTTGAACAATATGAAAACGCATTTCATTTACAGTTCCATAAGAATGATGTAACAGCGCGTTGCATCAGAATATTTCAATCGTTGCAATTTTAATGTCACAATTAAAAATATATATATATATATATATATATATATATATATATATATATACACACACACACAAAGTCTGTATTGAGTTTTCAGTTTTAAATAATAAAGTTGATTTCCCTCTTTCCTTTGTTTACATCCATTTCTAGATTTATTCACAAAGCCTGACCAACAAGCCTTCATCAGTTGATTCACTGATTCGCTATCAACGGATAAAAGTGATATATATATATATATATATATATATATATATATATATATATATATATATATATATATATATATTGATATCAAGACACTAAGAAAACTATATATATTTCATGACTCTTTAGTGCTTTTTTGTTTTTTAATAGTTTTTTTAATGTCATGTAAATCGAAAGAAAACTGGAACTGTGTTTTTCTTTACTTTTTTCTTTTCTTTACATGATAACGTTACAGTGCTTGCTTTAATATGTTCATAACTCATGAGTAGTTGTATGATGCTCTTGAGAGATATACGGGAATTAGCATTACGCCGTATGTTAACATGCGGGAGACAATATAGAGCCAAACGGGAAATCCTATGATAAAACGGTTACTAAGTTTAACATGGGGAATGGTATTATGGAGCCAAAAGTGTTTATAGAGTCAAATGGGTATTGAACACTGCCGTAGGTTTACATTTGGGTTCTGTTTATAGAGCTAAAGTTTATAGAGCCAAACGAGAAATGTGATGTTAACTTAGGGATTACTATAGGCCGTTTCCATTTTGAAAAATGTATAGAGCCGTACGAATAATATAATGTTAATTTATATTTTATTACTATCCAGCACACCTCTACAATCAAGCACCCTCTTTTTGATTACTATCCAAACAAACCCCTACAATCCAGCAGGCTATTTTTGATTACTATCCAACCCCCCAACCCCTACAATCCAGCAACCCCGTTTTCATTATTATCCAACAACGAAAAGGGTAGGAGTGTTTATACATACACTGTGTAATTACATATATAAAAATAGACTATGACACAAGAGGAGGGGTAGGATGTAAAAGAAAGGGGATGAAACAGACACACACTCTCACACACAAACATACAAGCATACTATGCTATCACACAAGGGTAGGAAGTGTTTATAGACACACTACTATACCATTACATATATACATACTATCACACAGAAGAGAGAAGGGATAAAAGGGATTTTAAATTTTAGATTTTTGTGAAAGACATACACACACAAACACATACATACACATAAGGTTTTGGAAAATAAGATTAGTGTCTCTCTTTTCTAGCGATCTGAGTGGCCAAGAAAAGGTCCGTTGGGATTTGTCCTGGATCTATGGTGTTTATCTATATCCAGGACAACTACACCTCCCTGTCCGGGCTCGGCAGCAAGGGCACATCTCATCTAAATGATCATTCGGTCGCGGATGGAGACAGTCAGCCTAAAAGGAGACTCGTTGGCCTCCTTCTCACAGTCTTCCTCCTCTGGTATCCCAATCAGGATGACCTAACCGGCGAAACTCTTTTTGGATCTTCATTCAGTTGGCATTGAGGAGAAGGAATTCCCTCTCCCTCTTTTGGCGCTCCCTTTCATTCCTCTCCTGCTCTTTCAGTCTCTTCTTCTACGCCCATGTCCTCTTAATATTCTGCACCTCTTCATCAATGACCTCTCTCATGAGGGTCTTCGCTGTTTTTAGGGAGATGGTTACCCTCTTTAAATGTCTGAGGCTGGGGTAAGGCTGCATTGCTTCAACCCGGTCCAGGAGCTGATCTACTCTGTCCAGGAGGATCATAGCGGTAGTCAAGTTTCCCACCTTGCAATGTTCGGTGGATGCCATCCTTCTTCTCTTTACTCTGAAGGTTCAAAGATGAATGGCTCGACTCTTGAACGCGCCGCTGTATATGCTTTAAGCACGGACTTAAAGGAAAACATCCCTCACACAAAATACAACTTACACATAGAATACCAAAGGAAACATAAATCGCACAGACCTAAAACTAACACACCGCGCACGTAAAGTCTGGATTCTTCGATGATGGTTTTGTACTCGTTGGCATTAGCCATCAAATGGAACACGGTACTACCAGTAAAGCAGAAAGGTCGTGCTGCATCGCCTTCGCTAGTAGAGGTAAGGCACACGAACGGCACCGCATTCAATGTCGTGCTGCATCACTGATGTCGTTGAGTACGGCATTACTCTCATCGCAAGGCACAGTATCGCACTCGAGTTCATTATCGAACTTGGAATCCACTGTTGGGCACTCAGTCGGTTGCTTAGTCTAATTCGTTTTTATAGGTAAAAGTGTACTGACATTTGAGTTCAATGTGGGTCCTTCACTCGGTTGCTGTGTTGAATTATTCGTTATCTTTCTAGGAAGGCGTCTGTATTCACAATGAAGTGTTGGTCTTGAAACTTTCCCTTTTTATACTGGAGCTCAGCGTGTTCGTACGGTAAAGTGTTGTGGTCTGGAAGTCGTACTCGTTTCTGGTAGACAATTTTATAAACCTTTTCTAAAGGGCGACTGACGATTTGGTGGTTTTGTAAGCGTACAATTTTGTGTCAATCTAATGTTTTCACGCGAAAGTCTTGATATTGTCAGGACTGTAAAGCTTCTTTCAAGTCATCAAAGTTCACCACTTGACTCGATCGATAGTTGAGTGTCAGTCCTTTGACTTTATATTTTGGTATGCAGTTGTCCCCGTCAGTCTCTGTATTGGTATCCGTTATTTTTTGGGCCACCGCTAGCAAAACTGACAATAGTGTATTGTGGGTGTTCGTCCGTCCATGCACCTAAACGGTCCCATTCGATGTTTGGGTGATGGCTATGAGGGCTATGGATGTACATACAACTGTCCGTGTCAAAGTATAGAATTCGATCCCCTAAAAGTTCTAAGACATCATACGATTTTAAACTGTCAGTGTCAAAGTAGAGAATTCGATCCCCTAAAAGTTCTAAGACATCATACGATTTTAAACTGTCCGTGTCAAAGTAGAGAATTCGATCCCCTAAAAGTTCTAAGACATCATACGATTTTAAACTGTCCGTGTCAAAGTAGAGGATTCGATCGCTGCAATGATGACATATCCAAACGCGTTGGGGGTGCAAACTCTGTCGCTTCTTCGTAATTGACCAAGATCAAGTCTTCGCAGATGACTTCTGTGTATTTCATCCTTTTCCTTTGTCGTCAACCAGTTGAAAGTAGCGACTTAGATCTGCCAAGTATTCCGTCTTGGGGAATATCGGACGTTGCGTCAATTTTCCCCACAAACAATTTAACCTGACTTTGGCAAACGATCGTCTTCATTCGTTTATTTCCACGTGTTCCAAAGTGATGCGTTATAGGGATCGGTACCGTTCTTTGAATATCTCTTTGTATTCTGGCGTCTGACACGAAGATGGATTGCCACTAACTTCTTGCTTCAGTTTGAGAAATTCGTTGACGTAGCCTGAGAAATTTCCTGGACTCGAATCGTAGTCCTTAGTGTAATGTTATGTGGTAGGAAAGTGTTCAATTTCATATACTTTTAACAAGCCGTATCCACGACCCAGAGCATGAAACAATGCGATACTCACCCACCTTCCTTTCAAAGCGCGTTCTTCATTCTTGTGGCAACAGGTTGGTATTGATTACATGTTTCAGCACACGTACGGTATAAAGTAAACATCAGTTTTCCTTGGCAATGATGTGCTAAGACAGGATAGACCAAGTGGGATGGATTTAATACTTTGCATTTGATCTACCCTTCGTATTGACAAATGTGTTCCAAGACGATGTGTTCTGTAAATATTGCAGGATGACCGGTAGGAAATAGACCATATCTGCACAGCCAAAGATACAAAGAACACACATCTATGTATTTGATTTCTTCTCCTCGAGATTCATCTACGTCGTACAGCAAGCGTGTCCTTCTATGGTGAACTCTGAGAAAGAACATTTCAGGTTTCGCTGAGGACAACTAGTAGGGCATTCGTGAAACATCCCTGGAATTCGTAGACGATCTGGGGGTTTTCCTAATCCCAGCAATCCACAGAAAGACTTCCAATCTTCGTTTCCCCGCCGTCTCTAGCATGTTGAATCCATTTGTCTTCACTTTCAAACAAGTAATGGAGCCATCGCAAAGCTTTGGCGGATTATCGATAGCTGACCGATATATAGGATTGAGGGGGTACGATGGCAATTTTGTTCTCTGGAATGAACTTCTTTCATGACACTTTGGAAGGTGTTAATTCTTCCGGTGTAATAAACTCGATCCAAATAGGAGACTTTAAACTGTCGTGATGGATGGACAGTCTCAAACGATCGTCCTCGTTAGCTTGGCATTGTTGTTTCAGTGTCCCTTGCAAGAAATCCCATAAATCTATAATGGAAACTGCTGCTTTCGCTGGTGACATTCCAGACGTGAACTCTTTAAATTTCACTGTGTAGGTGTAAGCCGTGGTTATACATTTTCTGGAAGTCAGTTTTTGCGTCTCTTGAATGTGAACATATCTTCGGGAGCTATTGAACGACTTTCGTTCTTGGTGGCTGTAGACTCTTTTTGTCTTGTGGCAGAGTAGCTAGAGGGTGTTGATTCAGGATCAATAATGTCATCTTCAAAATCAATCACTAGCATGCATTTGGGCTAACACTTCAGTTAGCTTATGAGGCGACACCGAAAGTCGTCGAAGTCGCCTCTTGGTTTCTTCTGGTTTCGTCTCAGCAAAGTGTGATGGTTTCATCGTGATTCAAGATTTTGATTTGACTAAGTCTTACACTCGCTCCCTATATATAGAGAGAGCTTCTCACCCTAAGAGTGATATATTCATTCAGTTTTCGACTGTGAAGAAGAAAATGGAAGAGTCAAAACAGAGATTTACAGAGAGTCATTCAAAAGTTCACTAATTCCAGTAAGACTACGGACTACTCCACTCGAGATAAAAGTCCAAGATACTTGCTATGTCTGCCAGGAAAAAGGACATTGGGCTCCAGAATGTCCACAACGTTAAAGCAAAGGAAAGACAAGAGAAAAAGAAAGATAAAGGTAAATATACCTGTTATCTTTGTCAGGAAAAAGGACATTGGTCTTCACAATGTCCCCCAAAAAGACGAGAACAAGCAGGAGGAGCATTCAGAAACAGTAACAAAAGAACCCATATCCGTTAAGAAATGCAAGAAGGCAAGACAACTAGAAGACAGTGAAGAGGAAGAACCCATGCCAGTAAAGAAATTCAAAAAAAAAGAAAAAGGAAAGACAGTGATAGAAAGAAAGAAGAAGAAATGGACTTTTATGATGTGTTATGAAATTTTCATTGTGATTCTGATTCAAAAGAGAATATAACAGAATATAACAATGAAAAAGTAAGTGTCTCTTTGTCTTCATCTTTCAACTTTTCGTATAGATAAGAGAATTTAAGACACTCACATACGCACACTATTGAATCATGGGCAAAGGGATTTATGTTTTACTGATTTAACAATTATTGAGTTGTATCTTTTTTCCAGGAGATGTAGGTGGTTGTGAGAAGGACCGTTTTTTTTTTTTTTTTTTATTCTAAAAAAAAAAAAAAAAAAAAAAAAAATATGGACTTTACATCATTATCTTTAACTCTCTCAATCCATTTCCACGACCAAGTCCAACTCCTTCTATTGATTTGTTTTCGTATTTAGCTATACACGATCGTGTAATATATTTAAAGACAAAAGAAAAGTTAGGCTATGAATATTCTTTTAGTACACTTTCTGGATATCTTTCTAGCCACTCATATAAATTATAAACAGCAATATAATGTTCAAGTAAAATGAGTTTGACTTTTAAAATATGCAAGACGATTGCTTCAAATTAGAAATAAGACTCAACATATAGATAGATAGTTAGATTGATTGATTGATAGAGAGATGGACAGACGAACAGACATATATTAATAGCTATTTGTTTATAGTGAACTCACCTCATATTAATTCCCCCTATGTAAGGATCTAAGGTATAGCATATACTTATCCCAGTCTTGATACTCCTCCACACTCAATACCATGGCACTAACTAAGCGCCTCTATTATTTGGAGAGTTACTATCCAATTTTGGATAATATCCCTACGCCGACCAGCTTGGCGGACACGTATGTATGTTAAGAGTCTACAAAAATAGTTCCAGACACTTGGCTCCTTTACTTTGTTTTGTTGTGTTGACTTGCTAAGGTCAATCTAATATGTGTCTCGATTGTAATTTCAGCTAAATAAAATTCTTCATACAAATGCCTTCACGTGTGTTTTTGCAAAACATAAATTTTTCCCATGCTCACTATGCATAACCGAGACACAAGACGTTGAATAATAATTAGTACTCATTGTATTATTATTGGAATACAACTAATACGTTCACATAAATAAGTGCATTTATGAAAGGAAATAAAAAAATATTTCTTTCTACATCTCTGTGCATGTAATGCGTTGACACACTTCCAAACAATAGTTACAAATCACGTGTTATTATAGTAGACAGACAGAGTGTGGGAACTGAATCACACGTATAGTATACAGACAGAGTGTGGGAACTGAATCACACAGGGATATACCACATCTCGGCCTCATTAAATATATATGTCGTGCCAGCGGGGCCTACATGCATTTGAGACATTACCTTACAGTACGTTTTTGTACAACACACTGCGTATTTATTTATTTATTTATTTATTGATAAGTACCTTCTGTGCTGGAAGGTATGTATATAACATGGAAAAAACTATGTGGTCACGACCTAACAACAAATACTTAACTTAAGTTAGTAGAGCATAAAATATAGGTTATAGTGACCTTCTTTGATTGTAAGGGTGTAGTTCTAAAAAAGAATCATCCAATTTTCAAGTTTCTTGAGAAGATAAAAAATAACACCCAATAAATAAATAGACACACTTTAAACACCACATTTCGACAAAGTTACAGAAGGTAACGGAGACCTCTTTTCGCACAAAGGTTATATTAAGGTGCAACCCCTCACTAAGTGTAATGTTTCTAGGTATTATAGTATGCATATAGCATACCAAAAACTCATGTGGTCATGAGCTATGCGCAAAAACTTAAACTAAGCCGGTAAAATGTCAAAAGTAGGTCACAACGACCTTCTTTTTCTGTAAGTGTGTGGTACTAATAGAGATACAATCAATAACCTAGTTTTATGATTCTAGCATGAACAGTGTTTCAGATTGAACCCAAGTCAATGTAGCGTTAAATATGGGCCACAGTAACCTATTTTTGTGATGAAGGTTTAGTAATAACCAAGATGCATCCCTTCTCCAGGTTTCGTTATTCTAGATATAACAAATGTATAGAGGTGCAGACAACATATCTGGACATGATCTAAACGCAAAAAACTTTACCTAAGACATTAAAATGTGAATTATATATCACAGTGACATTATTTTGTTGTATGGGTGTGGTACTAATAAAGATGCATATAATCATCTAGTTTGAAGATTCTAGCACAATATGAGCTAGAGAAATAAACTTAAAACGCGAAATTTAACTAAAGCCATTGAAGCGTGAAATATAAGTCACAGATGCATCCCCCTACCAAATTTCATGACTCCTGAAAATATGTGTCACATATGCATTCCCACACCAAATTTCATGACTCTTGATGTATGTGTACTGTGTGCAAAAGACCTGAACTAAACGCAAAACTAAACAAGAATGTATGACTAATGTACATGCATGTACAAATTTTGACCCCTACCCACTCACCCTCCTCCCAGTTGTGTTGGTGCTATCAAACCCACTCCAAACTGCTGCCTTGAAACTAGGAGGAAAGAATAGTTGATATTCAGTGTACATATGAATACGCTTTTTGATATTCAGTGTACATATGGATACTCTTTTTGATATTCAGTGTACATATGGATACGCTTTTATATATTCAGTGTACATATGGATACGCTTTTATCTATCTATCACCAGGAGTACATATGGATACGCTTTTTGATATTCAGTGTTCATATGGATACGCTTTTATATATTCAGTGTACATATTGATACGCTTTTATCTATCTTTCACCAGGAGTACATATGGATACGCTTTTTGATATTCAGTGTACATATGGATACGCTTTTTGATATTCAGTGTACATATGGATACGCTTTTTTATATTCAGTGTGCATATGGATACGCTTTTTGATATTCAGTGTACATATGGATACGCTTTTATCTATCTATCACCAGGAGTACATATGGATACGCTTTTTGATATTCAGTTTACATATGGATACGCTTTTATCTATCGATCACCAGGAGTAGGACAATAGCTCCTCTCTACTTCATGCATTTAAGAATGTAAAATAACATCCAGGTAATTTCCTGATGACGGTTTGATAGTTTAAAACCTCTCTCATAGCTGTATTTGGGGCCATATTCAGATGGTTGCACAGCCTAACACTGACTAACATACTTGAAAAGAACAGTTTATTTATAACTGCACGTGACTCGTCACATTCTTAGCATGAGAGGTGTACATTTGAAACTGGAAAATAGTTTAAAAGACATCGTATAATAGACAGTTTTTGAAATACTGGGAAGTTATACTATTTATCACATATAATCAAAGTCTTATATTAATTACAACCAATAGGACAGCGGCAGGATTCGTTCAATTTTTTTTGCTAGTTACAGTGTTGTACTTACTGCCTGAGTATTGCACAAGGAAAGTAATTTGGACATTATCAGTTGCAGAGATTTTACTCCAGTAATGTAAAGACATACTCCTTTTAAAGTGTTTATCATGTCTGCCGACATATTTTCTGTAAATAACAAAATGGTGTACCAGTTTCTTACGATAAAATTATAATATGTGCCGGACAATATTGGACTGTCTTTCGCACATTGATGCTAGCCGGAGTTATGTTACAATAGCAGAATAGTGTACCCGTCTCTCACGAAGTACAAAAGCAGTGTATGCGACAACTTTTTTTATGGATGCTATCATTTCCCCTTTCTGTTTCCTGTGCATGCATAGTGGGGAGGGCGGGATGTGATTGGCGGAAACGTAGAAAGCAGACGTTTATAGGAAAATGCATGGTCTCAAACGAAACTATAGAGTAAACACAATATAATTTTAGCAGCTAAAATTAGGGGCAACCCCTTCAAGGGGCACTGTTTTATACATTTTCATAAAGTTTCCTTTGAATTTGTGTTTCAATCCGATTCAAAATGTCTAAACATCGTGAAATCAAGATTGTGTTCAATGTAAAAAGGCCGAAACTCGCGTTAAAAGAAGGTCACATTTAGAAGTACGTAGGGGTTTCTCCTTCTAAAAATAGAGCATGACTACGAGTAATATGGTCACATGACGCTAAATGTGTAGTCTGAGACGCAAATAGAAGGTAGACCTCAAGATGCTTTATGTGGTAATAGTAAACTTTTTACTGCTGTCACCCGTGGGATTACATCGTTTAAATACACAGGAGTAAAGCAGTTTAAGATCGGCAATATTTAGAACAATAGATAAAGTAAGTAATTTGTTGTGTAATGGGAATGTGTGGGTCATTCAGTATGTTACCAAGTAAAAGTTTACGCTATAATGTTATCTGTCTCTCTCTCTCTCACTCATATTACAGTTAGATATCTACGGCAAGCATTATTGCATTGGCAAAGTATGCCAGACACTCTGTATCTCTTGTGGCAAAGTATGCCAGACACTCTGTATCTCTTGCAGCTCAGTTTCATAGACACTGTTGTATGTATGGTAATGCGGTTTCATGTATGCATTCATATTTATCACTTATATTAGCACAAATAAAAAGCGAATTGTTCTTGTAATGACCTATGTTTCTTTCTAATCTGGCTATGATAAGATTTTGGATTATGTACTATATACAGGCGATGCAGGAAAAATATCAACATAATTTCCTTTTGTTTCATTCTTTACACAGACCGTCAAATTTGTATTCAATTATGAGCGTGAAAGAAGAGAAAAATGTTTCATTTGATTTGAATTTAGGTTGCATGCAATATTTCAGTAGCGTCCTCTTCCGTACTTTTAAAAAGTACCAATTATGTTCTTGTTGCAATAAAGTGTTGGTTTAAAAGTACAGCAAGGATACTCTTTAGATTCATTAACTTTTTACGCTGTCTGAAAGGTCAAGGGGCACTACGTACATTCATTTTATGGTAGATAACGTTTTAAGTCAACCTATCAGTTTCTTTGGTTTCCAGACACATATTGCATTGAAAGTTCTGACTCGGCACCCGTTTATCCATGTTTCTGCTTACTCCATATAATGGTAGTACAGATGACTCTCTGTTTACATCATATAATGGTTGTACAGGTGACTCTCTGTTTACTCCATATAATGGTAGTACAGGTGACTCTGTTTACTCCATATAATGGTAGTACACGTGACTCTCTGTTTACATCATATAATGGTAGTACAGGTGACTCTGTTTACTCCATATAATGGTAGTACAGGTGACTCTCTGTTTACATCATATGATGGTAGTACACGTGACTCTCGGTTTACATCATATAATGGTAGTACAGGTGACTCTCTGTTTACTCCATATAATGGTAGTACAGGTGACTCTCTGTTTACGTTATATAATGGTAGTACATGTGACTCTCTGGTTACTTCATATAATGGTAGTACAGGTGAATCTCTGTTTACTCCATATAATGGAAGTACACGTGAATCTCTGTTTACTCCATATAATGGTAGTACAGGTGACTCCCTGTTTACTCCATATAATGGTAGTACACGTGACTCAAGATCTACATTGTCTAAGAATAATAACTTATACCTAAATTTAAATTGATGTTTGAAACCAGACGTATACCTTGCAGAGGTATAATAACATACTATATCTTGAACCTATTCCAAGATACCTTTGAAATTAGTAATAATTATTGCATACTGCGGAAAACAGTCAATTAGGGTATGTTGATTGAGTACAAACCGTATGATTAGTACACCCTGTTCTCACTCTCTCTCTCTCTCTCTCTCTCTCTCTCTCTCTCTCTCTCTCTGACTGAGATTTGTTTACTTTATGCTGCAATATACGAGAGCGATAGAAAGTGTACTGCGGTATCCATGCTGCGCGGAGCAAGAATGGATGTGTGCTCTTGCAGTGCTGGAAATGTAGGGTTGGTGTTGGCGCCAATCATCGGCTCTGCCCACGCTGTGGGGGCAAAATCGCGGCAAAATTTCTGAAACAAATAGAAAACAAGGCAAGAAGACAGTTTAATAAGGTTCTTTGTGAACTGCGGGCGTCCCAAAAATACGTTTAGATACTTATAGTGACTGGTCATAAGCCTTAAGCAATATCTGCTATCAGTAGTGTAGTGGGGGTATTAAGAGCACAAGGGGAATTAGCATTGGCCCATAGCTTAACGTGGTGGGGGCGATATGGCGATATGGGGCACAAGGGAAATTCTGTTACAATTTGTTCATAGGTTTAACAGAGAAATGGGTTTATAGGGACAAAAGCGTGTATAGGGACAATAGGGTTTATGGGGCACAAGGGGAACTCCTATGTTAAATGGGTTTATAGGTTTATAGATTAAACATACACATAGACAAACAAAAATACAAAAAAAAAACACGAGTGGCAATTTTGAGTAGTATCTCTTTTCCAGAGATATGGGTGGCCCTGAGGACCGTTGGGGTTGTTAACCAAAGTCAGTTAACATAAGTGGCATCTCTTCACTGGTATTCTTTCCCTCAAACTTCTTCGCACTTCAGGTCCGTAGAGTAAGACCCTCTTGAGACACCCTTGTCTCTCCGCATAAATCCGTCTCTTCCAAATAGCCGTGGCCGTAATCTTGGTCATAGCAGACGATTCTATTACATACAAGGGGTAGTCCGGGTTGAAGACCATGCCCGATACGATGGATGATGATTCTACTGAAGTATACATCTTGTCTTGAGAACAGGTGAAACAATGTAAGAAAACGCTGGTATATATAGCCAAAGATCGGATCGAAATGGACAGAAATGTTCCACCAATCCAAATGCATGGCTGCTCTTCCAATCAGAAGAGAGTGGACGCATAACGTCACATTCTGTATATAGGCGCAGTAGCGTTCGTACGGTTTACCATTGCGGCACAGTTTTGAGTATGACTGAAACCATGAAGACGATGTATTGGGGTGCGCCTGCTACGGAGACTTCGCATACTCGGACTGATAGTACTGCGACTACGAATGCAGTGGTAACTAGCATTCTTCCAGAAGAGTATCACTTACATTTGGTTATGGTGGATTTTCTGACGTCATCACAAGACTTTTTGCCTGCGACGGCAGTAGTAACACCTTCATTACAGTCTACATCATTACCCTTGGCGGATGATTTTAGAAAGAGGCAAAAGGAAGAAATGGAGGCTTTTTTACAACCTCAGAGAGAAGCAGAAGAGGTATTTCTTCAACAACAACAACAACAAGAGGAAAGAAGAAAACAAAAGGAAGAAGAAGAGAAAAGGACAACTTTTAAGTGTGAAGGGCAGAAGGAATGGGGTGGAAAACAAAACGGTGCGTGTGCTGCAAGACATTCTGACGGAGTTAAAGTATCTGAGAGAAATGTATCAGACTTCTTTAACTCAACCCAAGAGAAAGAGACCTTCACGGACTACGTTTTATAGGCCCATCACTCCATCCACACTAACTACCCTGAGATACCACCAGCAGTGACTACTACACCCAGAGCAGCAGCAACAACAACAGGAGTAGAACTTGGCCGTGAAAAGGGATTGAGGCAGTTAAAGCTCATAATGTCAAGTCCATGAGTTTGTTAAACACAAAACACGCAACGGTCCTTTTCAGGGCCACCCACATCTCTTAGAAAAGAGATACAACTCCATGATTGCCAAATCAAGTAAAACGTAAATCCATTACAAAATATATGCTTGTATGAGTGCGTGTGTGAGTCCATAATATTAAAAGTCAAGATAAAGAGACACTTACATTCTCTTTTTGGTATATTCTTTTGTAAATTACAATGAAAATTTCATAACACATCGCAAAAGTCCATTTTTCTTTCACTGTCGGTCTCTTTTCTTGAATTTATTCTTCCTCTTCATTGTCTTTTAGGGGATTTGACTTCTTACGTTTCTTCACTGAAATGGGCTTTTCTTTTGTTTCTGGCGGAACATCCGCATCCTCCCTCTTCTGCTTGTTCTCTTTTTTCTAAGCGCACTCTGAAGACCAATATCCTTTTTTCCTGACAATGATAATATATATTTTACCGTTATCTCTCTTTTCTCTTGTCTTTCCTTCTTGGCTTTGACGTTGTGGACATTCTGGAGCCTAGTGTCCTTTTTCCTGGCAGACATAGCAAGTATCTTGATTTTATCGCGAGAGGAGTAGACCATAGTCTTATTAGAAGTGGTATACTTTCCAAGGACTCTCTTTAAATTTCTGATAGCAACAGCGGTCGGTTGTGCTAAATCTCTGACCAAAAGGTAAGCTTTACTGACTCTTCCATCTTCATAGTTTGAAAATTGAATGACTAATATTTACTTTTAGGGTGAGAAGCTCTCTCTATATATAGGGAGAGAGTGGGTGTAAATCTCAGTCAAATCAAAGTTTATGATCATTATAAAACGATCAAACAATTTCGGTGAAAAACCAGAAGAAACCAAGAGATCAGTATTGTTTTTGCTCCTGAAAGGAACACCACCCTAGTCGTCCCAATAAAGGTACAAAACGAAAGGGACTCCCTCCTCGTTTAGCTAAACATTGGGATGTTTTGTCAGTTCTGAGTAAATCCAATCCCCCGATGCAAAAACATCTCATTCAAACAGCTCCTAACGAAATCATCGATACTGTGTGTGAGTTTTGTTTGAACGTGTTGAAACGAACGCTACCTTTGTCCAAGATACAGGAACAACGACTAGGAAACCATCGGAACGTTCTTCGCCCAATGGTGAAAGAAAAAATACCACTCAGTTAAAAGAAAAAAAATGCTAGTGCAACGAGGAGGATTTCTACTGTTACGGAATTATGTATCATTTCTTTTAAATAATGGTATAGTTTTATTAGTTTATGACCTCTATATAATGGTCTAATAGGTGTCGTTTTGCAGAATACACATATACGGTAATTTCAATGTGACCCAGTAGATTGGCCCTGGGAAAATCAATATTGTCGGTGAAGCATTAGTCATGTCACGTGATCCAGCGCCAGCGCGTGGGGTTTGTATTTTTGACCTGACCTGGATTTCGCAATCCAAGAATGATTCATTTTGTTGACCAGATGTTAGATAGTAAGTTTGTAAATACTGAAATGGGTTTTGTTTGTTTCAATGAGGGGCCTTTAACGAAATTGGTTCTTTGTATGTGATATTATACTTCAGAGATATTATTATACAGTACATTTTGGATTTAGTACTGGTACTTCAGAAATATTTTCCAGACAGTACATTTTTGAGATTAACTACTGATATTTAAGAATTATTCAGCTCCGTTGGAATTATCGGAAACATCTGTAGAACTTGTGTGATATTCTATATTCACAAAGATTACTTGGAATTAATAGCACTTGGATATTACTGATTCTTGTTAGGACAGTGGTTGTTTCATTCGGAATAATTTGGATTAACTTCCGGATCAGTGAACATTAGAACAATTTAGGACTTTTAAAGATATTCTATACTGTAAGTTATTTTTAATTCTTTCACTTTAATTGTTTGTTGAAATATAATTATATTTTAGGAAATTAAATATTTGTTTTAAATCTTGAAAGCTTGTTTGAGTCTTTTCTTTTGTTACTTTACCCCTAGTCGTAACAGTATTAATCAATAAAAACAATATTAAAAAGTTTCGTAGTTAGTTACTGTCATAGTACTGTGGTTGCATCACAATTGCAGGACACACTCACTCCATAGATCAATAGAACCAGTGGCTACCAACTATTGAAAAAATTAATTAAAATACAATCTCAGTTGATTTAGGGTGAAACGCACCGTATTGGAGGCTTTTATAAATCGCTAATCCCCTGGCTTAGCTTAATTGTCAAAAACTCACATATGTACCGCTCGAAATATTGAACCAGTGATGCATTCCCAAGTCAATATGAGCAAGGGCAGCTAATCATTATTCATGCAGGACAAGTGAGCGCTAATTATAGGTAACCAATGAAATACGGAGAACAGATAGTACTGTTCCCCCATTCATCGGTCATGTGCTTCACTTTGTACACAAAGTTTATAGTTTTCGATACAATTTTATCAGACAATCTGTGCACAAAGCAAAGCACGTGTCTGATGAATGGGAAAAAAAAAGTATTTTTTAATTTCTGTCCTCATAAGGCGGAGATACCTGCAAATGGAGTTTAATCGGGGTGGGGGGGGGCTGAAAATTTATAAATTACCAGTGTCTTTCAAGAACTTCAATATAGAAATGTCAAATTTTTTCTGCATTTTTTCGGCGTTTTGTTTAGGCAAATTAGATAAGACTTATTTTTGACAAGCCCGAAGGGCAACTCACTTAGATTACAGAAGGTGCCCCATCTAAATTTAGAAAGGCCCGGCGCGTTGGTCTACCTGACCTTTTGAGCTCTGCCCATAATTGTTCTTCTGCTTCTTCTTCATTGTTGCCATTATCATCTTCACCATTATGACAATCATCATCATCATCATCATCATCATTATTGTTGTTGTTGGTATTATTATTATCATCATTATTGTCGTTATTGTTGAAAATGTTCGAATTTATTCCTCACTAAGGCTGCAACGTTTACTCTGGTAAACGGCTTTGGTTAGTTTACTGGCTGTAAATGTTTACAAAATCGGTAAACGTGTAAACGTACATGCGTGTGGCCGTCATTGACGCAGGAACTACCTGTTCCAATTCAATTATATATTTCCACATCTCTACTTAAAAGGATTGTTTAGTAGGGTTTTATGTTAATTATTTTCTTAAAGTATGTATCTTTGATTTTCACATTGACGGTATCGCTGGAAAAAGCAGAAGTTGACGAGAATCGATTATAGCAGACATTACACAACATTACACATCAAATTGATTTACTGATAATGCCGATACAAATTACACAACATTGCACATCAGATTGATTCACTGATAATGCCGATACAAATTTCTTTACACTACAGTATTTATCTTTAAAATACATGTTTATTAACAGAACCTTTGATTAGTAACATTTTATTTTACAGAAACACTTTTTAAAGTTAGCCACTGCGTAATTTCTTAGTCATCGCAGTTACGACAAAAACATTACATGCGCATGTCCAGGTAGAACGTCTGATTGCACTATCGATATTAGCTCTACTGGTCATAGACCGAAAGAGTTTATGTGATGGTCTGTCATCCGTCGTCCGTCTGTCCGTTAGTACAAGTTTGTTATGGCTACGCTTTCTAAGCTACTTGGAAGATTGCCATGAAACTTTACACATACATGCATCCCATGCTCTGGTTGGTCTTAAATCAAAATGCTGCACCTCGGACATCCAGTTGAATCTTGTGATCGCTTTTCCTCCTGAATACATGAGCATATGAACATGGGGTTTCCATTAAAAGACTTTATGTGATGCCTAGTTGGCCCTAAATGAAAATGGTGTAAATCTGACTTTCAATATGGCCGCCATGGCAGCCATCTTAAAAATCTTGTTATCGCTGCTCCTCTTGAATGGATGGTCATATCAACATGTGACGTTTAACCAGAAGACTTCTTATGATGTCTAGTTGGTCTTAAATGAAAATGATGCCGACCGCACATTCAATATGGCTGCCACAGCGGCCATCTTCAGAATCTTGTTATCGCTACTCTCCTGATTGGACGGTCATATAATCATGGGGATTTTCCTTAAAGACTTGTTATGATGTCTAGTTGGTCCTGAGTCAAAAAGGGTGACACTCAGAAATCCAGTATGACCACCACAGTGGCCATCTGGACAATCTTGTTATCCTGCATTAATGATCATATCAGCATGCGGTTTTCACTGAAAGACTTTTTAGGATGTTTAGTTGGTCGTAACTAAAAATGGTGCCAATTTGACCACAATATATCTGCAACAATGGCAATTTTGAAAATCTTGTTATGGCTACGTCTCCTAAATGGCTGGTCATATCGACATTGTACTTTCACCAGAAGACTTCTTATGATATATAGTTGGTCCTAAATGGAAATGGTGCGAATCTGTTATCAGATATGGCTACCTTAAAAGGTTCACAGATGATCCGGTGCAGAGCTATAAATAGACAGAGCACGTCAGCTTATGCAAGCATTTAGACATTATCATTTCATACAGAGCTATAATTATATGTCTCAGTAAACCATTCATGAAATTAACTTGACAGGAACTTCAAACTGGAGATGGGCATTGAAAATCAATACCTATCTCACAATGGCCACATCCTTGTGGATGTGTTAGGATAGACTTGAGATAATGGTCTTATCATTCTCAATGAATCTTAGAAGTTTGGTGAAACTGCAAATAGTATAATCATATAATTAGATGCAGATTTCGTAGGACACCAACAAAAATTTAAACTTTATGTATTTTAGCTACCAGTGTAGTACATGTTCTGATAATTGATATAACATACTCCTGACATTATCTATTGATACAGATGAAACTGGAACCCGGCGGAAATCAAAAGCCTTGTAATAGGGATTATGTACCTCTATGCATGCCGGAGCTGGAAATTGAGCCCATGACTGAATAGATGCAAAGCAAGTGCATTACTTCTGTGCAGTGCAACAAACATTGGATATGTTATGCACATTTTAAACAGTGTGTGTGGGGGGGGTCTACCTTATGTAAATACTATATCTGAGTGAAAACATAAATCTTCAGGGCAATACCTAGTTAAGATGAAGACACGCTCAATTAATTGGCAACAATTGTAGGGGTGAATTCTCTTTGACTCAAACCTTGTCTAAGCTCTGAATCTTGATCTGACAATCTGACATGCAATGTAAAGGTTCCAGTTCTTGAGACCTTAGGAATTCCCAGTCTACTTATTTTTAGTAAACTATCAGATAAAAGTGTTGTCAGGCGTATATACTGGTACATGTATGTCTTTTACTATTAGGATCAAATGATTGATTGTCAGTCGAGGATATGGGCATACATTATTACTACAAGGTGTATATTGAATTTCAATGAAGGATAATAAATTCATATGGAGACAATGAAGGATAATAGATCCATATGGAGACAATGAAGGATAATAGATCCATATGGAGACAATAAAAGATAATAGATCCATATGAAGACAATGAAGGATAATAGATCCATATGGACACAATGAAGGATAATAGATCCATATGGACACAATGAAGGATAATAGATCCATATGGACACAATGAAGGATAATAGATCCATATGGACACAATGAAGGATAATAGATCCATATGGACACAATGAAGGATAATAGATCCATATGGACACAATGAAGGATAATAGATCCATATGAAGACAATGAAGGATAATAGATCCATATGGAGACAATGAAGGATAATAGATCCATATGGACACAATGAAGGATAATAGATCCATATGGACACAATGAAGGATAATAGATCCATATGGAGTAAGAAGGACAAGGTATAAATATAAGGGTCCCTCTCAAATATTTCTGAGAAGTTCCTTCAGAGCTGCTATATTCTTGTAAGAATGCAAAAAGAAGAAGTATTAATAATTCAGGAATACCAAACCCACACAGTGTAATGAGATATCTACATGAGCATGTTGTGTAATTTTATCTAGGCTACAAGACTTCCTTTACAGGAAAACAATATGTAGCACATTTACTGACACTCTTGACGATGGAGTAAGTGATGCAATTATGCCCACTTGTCTTAACATGGCAAACAATAGAGTCGACCTAGGTACTTAACCTTTGTAGTGGACAAAGTTTCGTATACGCATTCATCAAAATCTGAGTGCTGTAATGGGAACTTATCACCAAAGGCTCTTCACATGCACTCATATTTTTTTGTATACGCCCGCCATAAGATGGATTTTATCATGTTATAAAGTCTGTCCATCTGTTCCCTATTTCGTTTCAGCACAATAACTTAAGCTCTCAACCATCTCCCATTGCCACACTTTGTAAACCGCTTGCATTCTGGTTACGGAAGAATCCTATCGATTTTGCGGTCAAAAGGTCAAAGGTCAAGATCATTGACAGAAAGAAGAATGGTTTCCACACAAGAACATTAATTATACATCACAGACCTAGACGAAACTTTGCGAATGGCTTGCGTTTGGGGTACGGGAGAAACCTGTTGATTTGGGGGTCTAAAAGTCAAAGGTCATGGTCACTTTGAAACAAGAAAAATGGTTTCCGCTCAATATGGTTGCTTGCTTCTTTGGTTTAATACATTATAGGCTATATCATGCCAAGGAAATGGGAGCTAAGTACCTTTTCCAAGGACGCACTGAGACAACCAAGCCAGGTTGGCCTGTGCTTGTACTGAACCTGCGATCCTTGGATTACGAGTCTGAAGCTCTACTAACTGAGCTACTTTGGCTCACCGTTAGTTCTACATCATATACTTGGACCAAATTGTGGGGATGGCTTGCACTTGGGGTAAGAAAGACCCTATTTAATCTATGATCAAAAGGTCCAAGGTTAAAGTCACTGAGACTGAAAAAAGAAAAATGGTTTCTGCAAAATGGCTTTAGTTCTACATCACAGACTTAGAGTAAGGTAGAAGCCTATTGATTTTTTTGGAAGAAAGATCAATGGTCAAGGTAACTGTGGCTGAATACAGTGAAAAATGGTTTCTACTAAAACTATTCCGTTTTTTAGCCTTTGGTTAATAATCTCCAGAATTAAGCATGCCCTACTAGTAGTGACATAGTGGGTATATAATGAACCATAACAGCACTCCTGTTGTAAGACATATAATGAACCATAACAGCACTCCTATTGTAAGACATATTGGGCATATAATGAACCAAAATATTGGGCATATAATGAACCAAAATAGCACTCCTGTTGTAAGACATCTTTGGAACTGCCATATTACTTCAATTTCCAATATATGTCGCTTTGAGATTTATGCTTCACGTATGACCATGAAGTTTTTTAAAATTTGATACAACTAATCCAGGAGGTGATTGGTCCACTTTCTTGTTCCTACAGGATGTACACCGATGTTAGTTTGATGTGCAAATGTAATTATAGGGCATTATCAATAAACGGATCACAAAACTGATTTAACAAAGGCTTGAAATCAGAAATGGCTGTAGCTCTTATCGTCATCAGTGGTATGACTTCCAAACTTTACCGAAATTCATCAGTAGGCTATTGAAGAACCCATGTGATCTTTTGGTCCATAGGTCAGAGGTCAAGGTCATGAAGTCAGTCAGTTCGGGTTGGGTGAAATTCTCTCTTGCGTTCCAGTGGAGTAAAATGAATGAAAAAAACCATCTACTGTGTTATGTTTTTATTCCTTGTTGGTTGGACCAGATCGCTGAAGTACACACATACATACAAACATACAGTACCCCTGTTTATACCACTTCATGGGAGCCATAAAAGCGATCTACATTATAATTGAGGGAATCTTATACTGAGGGTTTTTTCAACAGGGCTGTGTCATAACAGTGCATGCAAATGCAACAAAACGAGGTATGTAATGATGCAAAATTACATTGTTATTATTGGTTTTTATTAGCCAAGAACTAAATTTAAGTGACAAAAATTGACAAAGCAAATTTTAGCCGATTTGGCATACTGATGAGCATTATAGTGAGGGAGAACTTTACAGAGACACTGCTTAATATAGAGGATTTTATCATCCAACCTTGTTGAGAGCTTTAAGTTTATGTAGTTAATTACTTTCCTTTTATTCTTTAACATGATCATTTAGATGCAAAAGTCAGAGAAGTTGCAACTATTTCCAGAGCACAGAAGACAAAATAATCATGCCACTTTTTGCAACATACAGTAGTATAGCTTAAATCCATGATAAAAATATCAATTGAATAAAAAAATGACTGACTTAGTCTTTGCAATCTGAATTACGACGGGTGATAATATTAACAAATGTCATCATACAAATTAAATAATATTACTGCCCATCCATTTCCCTGCTGCATTAAAACAAATCTATACATACAGGAATTGAAACTTTCTCATTTCCTTTCTAAGATATCCTGTATTTTGAGTTATTCTTTGAAAGATTTGTTTTTACCTTCTTGAGAAAATATAGGCTCTACGATGTTAAAGATAATTTGTTTTCTTGGTCAGTCTCGTTGAGTTACTTAATATTTTTCTTTCGAATCAATATAATTCATGAAAGGTAAAGTTTTCAAAATTGATTATCGTTCCTTAGTGTTGAAATATGTCAAATACCCCATCCCTATTTTTATCTTTATCAGCTACCAAACTGAGTTAGTCAAATCACATGGTATACTGTATTTACCAAACTAAGTTAGTCAAATCATATGATATACCATATTTAAAAAAGTTTCTTAGTCAACTCACATGATATACTGTATTTTCCAAAATTAAGTTAGTCAAATCACATGATATACTATATTTACCAAATTGAGTTAGTCAAATCACATGGTATACTGTATTTACCAAACTAAGTTAGTCAAATCATATGATATACCATATTTTAAAAAATTAATTAGTAAACTAATATGATATACTGTATTTTTCAAAATTAAGTTAGTCAAATCACATGATATACCATATTTTCGAGATTGAGTTAGTCAAATCATATGATGTACCATATTTACCAAATTGAGCTAGTCAAATTACATGATATACCGTATTTACGAAATGAGGTTGTCAAATAACTTGATATATCGTATTTACCAAATCGAGTTTGTCAAACCACACTATGTATTGTATTTACCATATTGAGTTAGTCAGTTCTTATGATATACAATATTACCAAACGTAGTTATTTAAAACATATGGTATACCGTATTTACCCACATATAACACACCCCCAACTCCCCCAACTCCAAACAGCATAGAGCC
Organism: Margaritifera margaritifera; assembly: GCA_029931535.1. Taxonomy (NCBI): domain Eukaryota; kingdom Metazoa; phylum Mollusca; class Bivalvia; order Unionida; family Margaritiferidae; genus Margaritifera; species Margaritifera margaritifera. The sequence continues at coordinate 59,675 of JAQPZY010000434.1, read as the reverse complement.
AGATCTTTTATCATGTAAAGCATCACCATAACTGGGTCTTCGTTGTTCATTTGAAGCTGAACAAACGGTGTGGACCGTCATCTGCTGCCACGTTTTGAAATTGCAGATCTGGGACTAGTCCGACAAATCAGCCCCAAAACCTGTGCTGATGCAGATGGACGGTTTGGGTTTGATATCACCTATTCATTAATTGTTAAAGTGGTGTAGACAAATCTGTCCGCAACACATCCATGCATAATTTAGGCACTTATCGGTATTTTTCGCGGCTCTTGCGTTACGGTCGGTGCCTTCCACAGAATATTTCCGGATCAAAACCTATGTTTGACGACTTGTAAATCCACGTGGAATAACACAACCCTACCTCATGTTACCATTTCGAATTTCATAGCTACATCCGGCTGTTCCATCAGATCTAACAACCAATCAGGTGCGATTTAAGCTTATTCGCTCATTTGAAAGATTCGGTTGTTTTGGTTATGTGAGTCGATTATTATTATGGAAAAACATAATTGATCTGTCCTTGTTACTATATGCAACATTTTACGACTTTAAAATTAGGCAAATAATTTTTTTATTCCAAGTATACGGCTCTTCAGATTCTAAAGTATTATCAATTTTACAGATACCATAACTTTGCCTATTTTAGGCTCTCTTTTGTATCAATTCTCATGAGAATAAGCAAGAGTGATGAAATTTTCTTATTTGCTTGATAGTGAAGAATTCACCTAACATGAACTGGAATCATTAAACAGTTTATTTGCATGTTGTTTTGAAACTATTGTTTATTATTCTAGACTGTGTCACAATTATGTTTTATTATGCGTCTGGTTTATTGTGCAGTTGCCAGCCATTCAACCTATTCTGTTTAAGCAACCTGATATTATTGTGGTAACCTACCATGCCAATACGCCCAAGTTATCAGAGACCCATTAACAGACATTGTTATTTCTGTTATTATATTCTTCCAGGGTTAGATATGGGATTGAACTTAACCTATCAGTACCATAATTAGGCTAATTATGATCAGAAATAAAAACAAAATCTCTTTTTAAGATAGTATCATTCTTGGTTGATCCATTTAACTGCAGTATACATAACTTGGCTGTGCTGCCATCAAGTCCACTTAAATGCACGTGTATGCAGTCTAGTTTATAATAATTTGACTTCTACTTCTCCAATATAAACTTGAATAAAGCATCCTGATTTGGAAAGACTCTTTTTTAAAGATTCATTAAACATTAACCCATATATCTGGAACTTGGGTCTAATTTTAGAGTTTCAAAATCTGCAGATAGTGCTGCATGAATAAGACTTGACTGTACACACACACTGTTCATAAAAGAGACGCACTTCATCTACTCCACCTTGAGCACGGGATCGTTGGTTGCCTGCAATTTTTGTCCTAACAGGGTTCCAAAAATTCTCAGTTGGCTACTTGTCCTGCAGGGCAAGTGATCTGGAACTTTATCTTGTTTTGCATCATTTTTACTCATCCTACTCTGTACATGATACTGAATCTGCTTAAAATACCACTTGCAGTCTTTCCAGCAGCCCTAGTGTTTGTAGCTCTACTGGTCATAGACCAGTAGAGCTTATGGTATGGTCCGTCCGTCCGATAGCACAAGCTTGTTATAGTTACTCCTCTGAAACTACTTGGAGGATTGCCATGAAACTTTACACACCCATTCATCCCATCGTCTAGTTGGTCCAAAATGAAAATGGTGCTGCTCGGACATCCAATATGGCTGCCACAGCAGCCATCTTGGAAATCTTGTTATTGCTACTCCTCCTGAATGGATGGTCATATCAACATGGAGTTTTCACAAAAATACTTTTTTATGATGTCTTGTTGGTCCTAAATAAAAATGGTGCCGATCGGATGTTCAATATGGCCACCACAACAGTCGTCTTGAAAATTTGATTACTACTCCTCCTGAGTAGAAACTCATATTCACATGGGTTTTTCACCAGAAGACTTCTTATGATGTCTAACTGGTCCTAAATGAAATTGGTGTTGATGTAATGTCCAATACGGATGGTACAGTAGCCCTCTTGAAAATCTTAATACTCCTCCTGAATGAAAAGTCATATTGACGTGGGATTTTCATCAGAAGATTTTATATGACGTCTAGTTGGTCCTAAATGAAAATGGTGCTGCACGTCAAATATGGCTGCCACAGTGGACATCTTGAAAATTTTGTTATCGCTACACCTGAATGATCTATCAAATCAACGTGGGGTTTCTACTAAAAGTTCTCTTATAATGTCTAGTTATTCCTAAATGAAAATGGTACCGCTCAGACATCCAATATGGCCACCACAGTGGCCATGTTGAAATTCTTGTTATCACAACTTCTCCTGAATGAATGGTCATATCAACATGGAGTTTTCACTGAAAGATTTCTAATGATATCCAGTTTGTCGCAAATGAAAATGGTGCCGATCAGACTCCCAATATAGTCAACACTATGGCCATCTTGAAAATATTATTATGGGTACTTCTCCTAGATGGCTGATCATGTCGATAGTGTGCTTTCACCAGAAGACTTCTTATGATGTCTAGTTGGTCCTAAATGGAAATGGTACCAATCTGATATCCACTATGGCCACCATGCAGCCATCTTGAAAATCATGTTATCATTACTCCTCCTAAACGGAAAGTCATATCAGCATGGGTTTTTCACCAGAAAACTTAAGATGTCTTGTTGATCCTAAATTAAAATTGTGCCGATCTGATGTCTAATATGGCCACTATGATGGCCATCTTGAAAATCTTGTTACCTATACTCCTTCCGAATGGATGGCCATATCAGCGTAGGGTTTTCAAAATATCTAGCTGGTCCTAAATGAAAATGGTGCCAATCATAGATCCAATATGGCTGCCTAACTGCCATCTTGAAAATAATGTTGCTACTACTACCCATGAAGGGATGGTCATATTGTCATAGGGTTTTCACCAATGATATCTACTTGGTCCTAAATGAAAAATGTTGACAATCTGACATCCAATATGTCCATCAGAGCAGCTAATTTGAAAATCTTGTTATCGCTGAAAAATATCAGAGATGGTTTCAACACTCAGCAGTTTAAAGGAAGAAATGGTCTTATATTGAATTCATGAATATTCTTTTCGCCCAGTAGAGCATCAGTCCCTTCGAGGGACTCCTGTTTCATCACGTACATATCTGTAAAAATAGGAAACAATATCACGACGATCATAGGGATGTCTTACTGAAACTGTCAGATATATTCAACAAAGATATGTCTTACGAACTGAATCTTGTCAAAATAAGAGGTATAAAGACAAACAGCAAATAAAACAATCACAAGATGAACGAGGTACAGCATGCACATTGTAAAAGTTGTCTGGTAGATGGGTGAAAACTTGAGTTTCTAATAGTTTCGTCTAAACGGCATCGTTTCGGTTATTGTAAAACATGTAGACATTTAGAAATGTTTGGTAAACGTTGCAACCTTATCCCTCACATGTCTCTTAGTTACCCCGTAACAATCAGAAGTTATCCTATAGCTATCTAAATTTATCCATTCTGCATATAGTATTGGAAATTTATACTTTGAAACAATCCCCCATTACAATAACAGAAACCCAGTTGAAAATATCAAACCGCACAGTTACCTGGACGCTTATTATAACAGACCTTCAACATTGAGTGTCTGTAATACAAGTTAGGAATGTCGGTTTTGAACACATGCAAGAAGTATGAGGAATAACCCAAATTTCCCTGCTGACTGTGAATATGAGTCACTATTGGAATGCATATGAGTGACTATTGTAATGCATATGAGTGACTATTGGGATGCATATGAGTGACTATTGGAATACATATGAGTGACTATGAGTGACTATTGGAATGCATATGAGTGACTATTGGTATGCATATGAGTGACTATTGGGATGCATATGAGTGACTATTGAAATGCATATGAGTGACTATTGGGATGCATATGAATGACTATTGGAATGCATATGAGTGACTATTGGGATGCATATGAGTGACTATTGGGATGCAGCTAAAAGCAAATCTTTAGTTTTTTCCCAGTATGATTTTGTTTCTTTGTAAAACATCTCGACATTAGAGAGAGCTGCATTGTAACTCCACTCAACTATAAGTTTAAAAAACAAATTCCAACAAATCAGAGACCTGAAATCCTTCGAAGAACGTAGCATATAACTGAGAAATTGCATCTTCATACTTATCAATCAATACAGGTGTACTAACTGTGCTTGTAGTCATGAAATGCGCACAGTAATGTTCAGGTATATTTCATTAGTCAATTGCTAGCGAGTTAAGTGACAAATGCAAAACTTCACTCATGTTATGTTTGGACTCCATGTAGTCAGTTCTGAGTATTATGTTTGGATTCCATGTAGTCAGTTCTGAGTATTATGTTTGGATTCCATGTAGTCAGTTCTGAGTATTATGTTTGGATTCCATGTAGTCAGTTCTGAGTATCTATACATAGACTCAAGGGGTTGAAGGCCATAAAACTTGACCTAAGGTAAATTCCTCTACATTCAAAAATTGATTGAGGAAGCAAATGTTTCAGCAATTTGTTTAATTTAAAATTCAGCAACAAAACCTCCTTCTTTCTCCTTTCAAAGTATGTATATAATTGAAAGTTTGCTTGAGAGGACCCGTAGAATTGAGTATGGTTTGTAAATGAAATAATTGCGGGTAAAATGTCATTACATTTTATATCTCTTGTACATTTGCCTTGAGAATATGACAATGATTATACAATGATATCGTATACACTTTGTATATCGGTAAACTGACGACACCCAATCTTAGCTTGAAAATTAAAATCAAAAGAAAGTATACAAACATGTACAGATGGGAGGAAAGTGATTTGGAATGTGTGGATGGGATCAATTTTTCAAATACTTCAAATATAGTTTTCCACATTGCCACTTGCGTGATTTTAATTGGATTTAATTGGGCCAATATTGACCATAAGAATGATTGTTTAAACATTTTATGGCAAAATTATAAATAGAGAACTTATTCTTACGAATTTTTTTTATTCCCGATTTTTTTTAAATGTTATCCTTGACCGTCTGACGTTGGTAATGTTTTGAGTTTGGGTCAGTTTTCAGGAATTGTACTGTGGCATCCGTGTTTCGTAAACACAATATTAGCTTATTGTACGTTAGGAAGTATATGTGGATTAAATAAATTAATACGCAGTTATTTTGAAGTTTACAAGTTCTGTACTCAGATAGGTATCTTGAGTTTGTGAAGCACTGACTTTTCAAATTAATATTACATTCATATTCATCTGCACAAAGGTATATAGGACGCCTTGTGTAATAGTCATCACTATGCTTATATGTTGTTACTATTTTAAAGACCTATGCATACTTGTAAAATATCTGTTCGTCAAATTAAACTCGAATCATGGAAGCAAAGTATATTACAAAACCTTCAAAAGCATCGTAATGAGACAAAGTTATATTTCGAACGTCTTTTTGTGCATACAGATAGACTTGGTAACCGTAGTAAGTCAATTTTAAAACTGATTTGTCAAGAGAAATAGGTTTAATTAAGTTTGAACAATTGTTATTTCCTAAATCTGTAGTAGGAGATTACGAGATGTACAATATTCAAGGTAAACGATTAGGATGAAAGCCTATGGCTTGTAACGTTCTTCTCCGTTTACGATACAAGAATTATAAATATATGTGAGTATTTGTTGGATGATATTGAGGTTTGATGACAACAATTATGAATTGTTTAATAGTCCCAGTCATTAGTCTCTTAATTAAATATTAGCAACCAAGGAAATATTAAGCATAAATATGGACAACAAAGGGGTTGATAAAAGATCAGAAGCAATAAAAGAAACAAGATAAAGAAAAACTGTTAACCGTAGAGAATTGTGTATATAGTTGAGAAAACAAGGAGGGAAGAAAAACGATCAGGAGATTTAAAAAAAAATAAAAGAAAGACAAAAGCGATATAGAAAGTGATTAGTGCTTCCTTGTCGGCCCAAAGTGGAAGACCAGTCATTTGAAACAAAAAAGGAATTGATGTTTACAGCTGATCATGACCTTCAGAAGTGCACACGTGTCACTGAAGGGTGCGCTAAAGTAAATTGTTTTGACGTTTCAATAAATTTATAAACGGCATCAAAGATACGAATGTTTCTTTCATATGGAAGCATTATATCACCATTAAAATAGTGTTGTAAGTTTGAGACTTGAACTTTACTTACCATATGAAATAAGCGATTGAATAAGTTCGATGCGTTGTACTTGGTAATACTCACAAGAGAAAAGTAAGTGTTGTGTACTTTCAACAAGTCCACATCTACAAAGAGGGGATCCAATTATATATATTGTATATAAATCTTGATTAAGTGAGTTGCAATTTGTCCCAAGTCGAGCATGAAGAATCTGAAATTTCTTTCTACCCCAATAAAAGTGTCTGCAAACATGATTATCGCGAGTATTTAATGCGCTTTTGACGTTGTTAATGGAGTCACTTTGACTAGTCTCGATAGATAATGTGTTCCATTCTCAAATGACTCAAGGAATAAACGAGTTGTAGCAAAGACTTGTTCCAGTATGTATTCATTGGAAGTTTTTTTTACATTACGTATATTACAGCGAATAGCATCACTAACAGCTGTTGGAATCAGAAGTGTGAGATAGGGAGAGCTTGAACCAGTTGTAATCTTGTATAAAAGTGTCAGTTTTTGTTTTTGGACGTCTGGATTCTAGAATTTCCCATCTTATTTCTCAATGTAAACTTTTAATGAATACAAATTATGTTGCCCCAGCCACGATTCTGACTGCCTCGTTTTGTATTTTTCGAGTTCATATTTCCCAAACCGTATTACCATATTCCATAATATGTCATATAAAGAATTATAATTTCTCTAGATTTTCTGGCAGCTGAAATTTGAGTCTGCACAATACATTTATTCGTGACCGTGCCATTTTATATAGTTTATTTGTTTTCTGCCTTAAGCAATCGTTTGAGAGAAAACTTCTAAGATGTTTGTGTAAATTAACTGCTTCAACTCTTGGGTTGAACATATATAGTGGTGTACATAAGAGTTTATTAATATTCTTAGAAATTGTCAGGGATTCAGTTTTAGACTGGTTAAGGGATACAAGACGACTATTTGCCTATTGAACGACACTGTCCAAGTCAGAGTTGAGGTTTTCAATGGTTACGATGAGATAATCTACGAGTTGAATGAGACTTGTATAACCTGAATTACGATGAGATTATCTACGAGTTGAATGAGACTTGTATAACCTGAATTACGATGAGATTATCTACGAGTTGAATGAGACTTGTATAACCTGAAATTAAACTTATATTGGAGTGTATTTTCTTTACGATATAATTTATGTCAAATTAAAACAATTAAGGGGTTAATACGGAACCTTAATGAACAATTAAGGGGTTAATACGGAACCTTCCTGAACAATTAAGGGGTTATTACGGAACCTTCATGAACAATTAAGGGGTTAATACGGAACCTTCATGAATAATTAAGGGGTTAATACGGAACCAGCAGTTCTAATACACATCCACTTTGAAAACACACCCGGAAGTATCTTCCATTTTCACGTTCGTAAGATAGCTAGAAAACCATTTTAAAAGGTCTACTTTTGATGCCAAATAGCTTTCATTATTATGGACCATTCCTTTATGCCACACACGATCAAAGGATTTACTTAAATTGCAAGAAACAAATCTTATTTCGTTACCAGAATCAACTGCTTGTCATAACGTATCATACAAATATGTTAATTACTTAACTGAGAATCACTCCGAATAAAGAAAGGCTTGAAAAGTTAAAAATGTTATTTTCACGATTGTTATTAATTATGTGTTTAGAAACCAGTCTTTCAAAAATATTCCCATGTATTTGTTTTTCTTTTCAAGAATCTGGAAAGCTGGGTGATGTAAGAGATTTGTTACAAAGTGAAAACGTGAACACCTTTCGAGCCAGGTGACGCAGAATATGTACATATTGAGATTTACTGACACCATCGGGACTAGAAGCCAGCAGAATATGTACATATTGAGATTTACTGACACCATCGGGACTAGAATCCAGCAGAATATGTACATATTGAGATTTACTGACACCATCGGGACTAGAAGCCAGCAGAATATGTACATATTGAGATTTACTGACACCATCGGGACTAGAATCCAGCAGAATATGTACATATTGAGATTTACTGACACCATCGGGACTAGAAGCCAGCAGAATATGTACATATTGAGATTTACTGACACCATCGGGACTAGAATCCATACCAAGTAAGAAGCGTTTGATGCATATTCTTTTAATTCGTCAGGCGTTATTTCCATAGAACCAAAACGTACATCCATATATAAAGGTATATCTTGAAGATTAGCATTTTCTTTCATCTAGTACAGTTTGCTCTATAAAAAAGCGTTAAATGATTCAGTTTTGTAAGCTTATTTGGTGATTATTGTAGCGTTGTGTTGAAGGCATAGAATAGAATACATATAGAGAGTGCCGATGGAAACTTAAGAACTGACCACAAATCTGTAGTGCTTGATTGCAGCTTTTGTGTTCATTTGTCTGTATCAAACTGTTTGGCTACTTGAATCATAGAGCTCGTTTTGTCCCACAGGGGGCTAAATTGAGTCCAATGAGAGGGGTAGGAGGTTGGATTGAGTCTAATGAGAGGGGTAGGAGGTTGGATTGAGTCCGATGAGAGGGGTAGGAGGTTGGATTGAGTCCAATGAGAGGGGTAGGAGGTTGGATTGAGTCCAGTGAGAGGAATAGGCGGTTGGATTGAGTTCAATGAGAGGGGTAGGAGGTTGGATTGAGTCTAATGAGAGGGGTAGGAGGTTGGATTGAGTCCGATGAGAGGGTTAGGAGGTTGGGTTGAGTCTAATGAGAGGGGTAGGAGGTTGGATTGAGTCCAATGAGAGGGGTAGGATGTTGGATTGAGTCCAATGATAGGGGTAGGAGGTTGGATTGAGTCCAATGAGAGGGGTAGGAGGTTGAATTTAGTCTAATGAGAGGGGTGGAAGGTTGGATTGTTTTGCTTTTCGATAAACTCTACTACTGTTGCGCATTGACCTTTTGATTGTCGTTGTGTTTCATGGTATACCTTTAAAAGTTCTATTCGGAACTCATTGCTCAGATATCAACACTATGTTGTCAGACTAAGCGAAAGTTCAATTCACAAAAACCATATAATTCAAGATTCTATCGCCTCTGGATATTAAGCGATTTGTTGACATACTTTATGACACCATAGTGAATATCGCTACAGGGACATACTTTATGACACCATAGTGAATATCGCTACAGGGACATACTTTATAACACCATAGTGAATATCGCTACAGGGACATACTTTATGACACCATAGTGAATATCGCTACAGGGACATACTTTATGACACCATAGTGAATATCGCTACAGGGACATACTTTATGACACCATAGTGAATATCGCTACAGGGACATACTTTATGACACCATAGTGAATATCGCTACAGGGACATACTTTATGACACCATAGTGAATATCGCTACAGGATCTTTTCTAAGTGGGGTGTGGTAAGATTGGGAAATGGCATCAAAGTGTCACTGAATAGGTGTGCTAAAATACCTGTGCATTAAATATGACTGAAAATGTTGATCGGTTTCCTTGCTACGCACAGCGTTGCCCTGTGGTGTATAATTTCAGTCTAAGCTATTTTAAAATACTGTTTTCTGTTCACTGATTGATACACGCACAAAGCGCAGGTAGTGGGGAACCTGTTTTACCTCGAGTTCTAATGCCGAGAATGTGACCATGATAATAGTACTTATAGTCCAAATTACCTCTGTATCATCACACTACAGACGAGTCTTGTCAGGCAGCTCTCCAGGTTAGGGAAGCAATCTTTATCTGTAAAAGTATGTGAAAATGAAAACTGTATTCTTTCTTGCTATCCGTTATGTGTGATGAAATTGTTTAATGTATTGAATATTTCGGAATTTATTCTAAATTTTTCTAGAAAGTCAGACCTATGTCACATAACGTCATGCTATCGGATATAATACAGTCTGCTTCAAGTTAGACATTTCATAGATAAACAGACTAGTTGAGTTCAAGTATATGTTGTATGTATTAAATGAAGAGAAATTATTCAGTTTTTACAATCCAGTGCGATTATTCTTGTCAGAGACAGATTCATGTACACACGTGATTTATGTAATAATAATCTCCTACAGTCGTTCTTATAAAAATAATTAATGCGTAACGAAGTCAATTCATGTGAAAGCATGCGAAAAGTATATAACTGAATTCGCACTTAAACGTGTTTCATGCATTACACGGCTCAGTCATTGTATTTTTAGCTGTTACTGGGAGTCGTCGATCTCTGTAGGTTTGTGTAACACGGACACTGCGGTGAATAGTGACGTTGGTTCGATGGACGATATTAGTAACTCAGTGTGAGGGGAAAAAGGTTCTAAACCAACGGATCTGAAGAATAGGGAGGTTCTTGAGGAATCCTTAGGCAATTTGGGAGGAGCGGAACACACGAAGTCGTTCTCTAACCATTTGTCTGTGCTTTTGAACCTAAATAGCAATGTCACTATGTATGTAACAATCAATATAACATAGCATCATACTTGTTGATGAACCATCCATTGATCATGCTTGCTGATAATTCGACATATCAATCATATATATTGATAGATCCGTATATCAATCATATTTGTTTATAATTCCATATATCGATCATATCTGTTGATATATTTCATGCATTGATCGTGTTTGTTGATAGATCCATATAGCAATCATTTTTGTTGATAAGTTTATACATTGATCATATCCGTTAACATACGACAGCATTTGTGATTATTTGTCGAAAGTCCATATTTTGGTCGTATCCGTTGAGGAACAATAGCATTTTGTTATATTCCGTTGTTGAACTTTGTGCGCATGACTAGGGTGTCAGATTCATTGACCCCAGTTTTAGTGAAACCAATGTATGAAATTCAAACAATTCCGCATGCAGTGTATCTAATTTTGGACATGTACTTTGAACATTGTAGTGCGTAATAGAAAAATGTTGTGAAAAGTCAAGTAGCTTGCGCGAAGAAATCGACAAGCTACATGTGTTGTATGAGAAGCTACTAAAAGAGTCTCAATGTTCTATGACGTAAACAGGATTCGGATGGAGTAATATGAGTAAGTTTAGCAGCCATGTGATCAAGACTATGGTAAATACAATGCGCACAAGAAGATCTGTAAAAATAATGTCACTTAAATATGATTTGTTTGCCAGAGCACGTCTAGATTTACATAACAAGTGATTATATTGAAATCAGTGAGGATTCGCGTACATCAAACAATATAGATATAAAACTATAAAGATATGTTTTTATGATGTATACTTTCTTTAATGGTTTATATCCGGCATTTTAAAAGAACTATTCATCAGTGCTAACATGCAAACGCTTTAAAGCATTTTCTTGCCCACTTATCGCAGTTTCATCTTGCAATTTATAAATGAAAATCAGTTATAAAAGAAATATAAAAAAAATAAAATTTGAAAGACTCACATGAAATCTAACATAACATTATAAGATTGTATTTTCATTTATTTATGTGATGCTATTTTCATTTTAGGAATACAGTAACACTTGAAATTGTTACTTTTTATTGACATAAAACTGAAAAGAACAAGAAAAAATCGTTTACGGAAATCTTTATTCAGGAGCAGTAAAATGAAAACAATATTGTTCTGTAACCTAAATGCCAACTAATAACGTATCTTGTTTTACATGTCGTGAACCAATTCCCAAATAAAAAGAAACACGCTGAAGGAAATATATCACGGATAGAAATATAATTTGCTGAGACAAATACAACCAAGCAAGTTATAAATCAACTCATGATATCACAGTACAACTCTTACCAGGTAGAATAGCATGGCTTTCTGGTAGAAATATGTATTTGAGAAACAACAATTTATTGAAAACTGCAGCATAATGGTTTCAAAGCATTTTCTCATCTATATGTATCACAAAAATTAAATTGTTTGACTTAGTGTCTCTTATTGTGATAATATTTGTGAAAATCTGTACATAAACTAAGGTGTAATAGTCCCAAATTCAATTTCATTTTAGCATACAAATTTGATTTTAGTGTTTGTCAAAGGGATTTCAGATTAAGAAAAATATGACAAATACTAAATATTTTATGTATAAAAATCTTTATATGGACCATTACGTAACCTTTTAAAGCCTATTTGGTTCATCACTTGAACTAACTGCAAGCACTTCTCTATGAAACTAAACGTATTCATACATAAGGTACATCATTATTCTAAATCCACAACAATACACAACATATAATCCTCCTCTCATCGAATTAACATCACTAGGAACTTCATTCTGTACTTTTCTACAATTTATTTATGTTTTTTATTACAAACATGCGAACTAAATTTTTCACCTTAAGTTCATTGCCTCGTTTTGAAAAACTCAAAATAAAAGAAATTATCGACATATATATATATATATATATATATATATATATATATATATATATATATATATATATATATACATTGTGAGACCAGAATAAATAAGAAATGCGTCATTCACGTTAATGACTGGAACAATTTAGCTAAGTTTTAATATGTTACGAGAAAAAGTCAATTTTAGAGACATTCTCCTAAAACCCAAACTTACATGAAGCATAATAATCGACAAGCTAATAAAGCTCATAGAACTTTTATAACTTTAAAGGCATGAAAACATTCCAACAAATTTATGTTAATGTTCCATGTAAAACAAAGCAAATGGATTTATGAGTTCCCCGATTTCAAAGGTTCGGTTGGTCATAATTATTTAAAATAATCTCCAGATTACAAACGAGACAAACAACAGTGAAGGATGGATTTTCAAGACAAGTCCAACTCTAGATAAAACGTTAGTTCCGTTCTCATTCAAACCTGTCGTCTTTAAGGCTAACTCAACGTTGCACGAATCAAGAGCGGCATAAAACTCCAAAGTTGCGATTTTAATATCAGTATCACTTATATGGGCAACTCCAAGGCGCAGAAATTTGTCCATATCTCCTTGGAAGCACGGGTGCTTTTTGATCTTCTTAACAGTTTCCAAACATTCCTTCTGACATTTTCCAAGTGATGAACAATCTTCCATAACAGCTGTGTAGATTTGCAATGTCTCAGGAATGGAGATATTGGAGATGTCCTTGTACCGGCATCCTTGAATCACATCTTTACCCCAGTCGCACATGGAAATATTGTTCCATTGGCTACAGTCGGGGTAAAGAACATAATTCTTTGGGTAGTATGTAAGGAATCCAAAGCACATTTCTTTGGAGGTGTCCTCGCCATAAGTGGTTGTCTTGTATCGCGATGTTGACCTAAAAAGGCAGGTCGTCCTCAGTTCATCACCAGGTCTTACTTCGATTGGGGTGTCATAGCTGTTTCAAGATAAAGTTGAAAATGTTACGCAGACTGAAAGTTCGGTGAGGTTTGAATATATATTGTTTACGGGTGTAAACGTGTATTTTCAACTAGGGACCTTCGATAATAAACAAGCATTACACTGATGTATAATAATGCAGTGTTTCTCAATCAAAACAGACCTCGTGTAAGAAAGCTTTATGAAGAAAAATAATAATTAAAAAAAAGACATAAATGTCGGTAAAATATAACTTACTGGTGGTGGTCATACAATTATTGATTAAGAGGTATCAAGTTCTTTAGAATTTGGCTGTAACACAAATCAACGTCTGCAAAATGTTTTATCTACAAATACTGCGACCAAAGTTTAGTAATGGTTTTGCGTGTATTCATGGCATTGGCTGTTACAATGTCAAAATTTGTATAACACTGCTGTCGTAATAATCCCGTTTACTAACATTGTATTTGCTCCTGAATTCGACTTGTCCTATATTATCAATATAAATGTTCACACGAATCGTTTCAATTTCTATCCATTAACACTAAATGAAACTTGTGGTTTTTTTTTTTTTTTTTTTTTTTTTGGTTTTTTTTTCTTCTCTTTTTGGAGAGTTAAACTTGTTCACTTTTGATCTCCACCATTGTAATTGGAAATGAAAGAAGTATATGCTTTCTGGCAAGAGTTTTTTATTTCACGTTCATACTTGATGAAGCCACAAGTATATAGTTCTTTTCGATCATGCAAATAATATAGTATTTTAATGTTGCCTTTTGAAAAGTTAGCTACTAGATACAGTTAAAGTACAATGGTTTCGCTATGCAATCATTTATGTAATATTGATACAAGATTGGTGTATAGTGTTTTTTGTTTATATTACGTAACGTTTCTTCACTGACAACGTACCTATAAAATACTGGGCTATCGTATCTGTACGTTTCGTCAAATGTAACATCTTGAACCTTACTTCCATTCCTCAGCAGTTCAATTCGCTGTTGTGTTCCTGTAATTAAGAAACTGGCTAAGTGCTTTCGAGATCAATGGATCCGTTTCTCAAGGTGGACGACACAAACAAATAACAATTACAAAGACAAAAACGTAAACAAAACATATATTTACATACTTTTTGCGTTATTGTAACCATAATGTAAGAATATAATCCTAATATATCATAAAAAGGAGAAAACTGTCAAATATTTACATTTGGGCAAATAAGGTATTTCAATTTGGTAAGAATGTTCTTTTGCATTTAACTCGCCCTCATGTGCCCATTTAACTGGCTAAAACAAAGACAATGTAACATAATATGGCAATGATGCCGATGCATGACCAGACAATATTTTGTCCCGGATAACATTTATTGTAGAGTTATAATGCAAAGAGTAAAGATAGCGCGCTTCCTATATTAATAATGATATGATATGTATGAATTAGCGTTTAATGGCACCTCAGCACAATAATTTGTATATGGTACCAATTAAAAATAAAGTTCCAAACACGCAAAAAAACAAGAATTGCACAAAAGCACTAGGAAAATAAACCCTTCCAACCAAACGTAAACTTAAAGAGGGAAATGGGTTTCAAAGATCCTTGCAAAATTAAGAATGAGATGATATGTATGTATGTATGTATGTATGTATGTATGTATGTATGTATGTATGTATGTATGTATTTATGTATGTATGTTTAATGGTACGTCAACACAATAGTGGCTATATGGTGCCAATTCAAGTAAAGTACCAAACATGTAGCATCGTCGCAAGCCACGGGCAATAATCAGCTAAGCTCCGTTATCACCCGTGGCCGCCTGTGCAGAGATTTCCTCGTTTCTCATAAATTTTGTATAAACCTCTTTAACCAATCACCGCCAGCGGGAGTACATTTTTCTTGCCGTTGTGACCCAGCATGACCTTTCACGCTGTTTGAATAATCCAGTCAAAGTTTCTCTTCCACGCACGGTCACTTACCGATCGATAAAACGGGCACTTTCATTGATATTATGGAGATTGTCAGATTGTGTTGTTGAGAGTGTATGTTTGGTGATGCTCTAGAAAAACGAGGAAATCTCTGTACTGGCGGCCACGGGTGATATAGGAGCTTCTCGGATTATCGTCCGTGGCTTGCGACTATGAACCTGTAGAAACCAAGAATTGAACATAAACTCTATGAAGGTAAGCCCTTGGGTAGTCGTGCATTGGCATCAGTGACATATCATGTCATCTTTGTTTTAGTCATTTAAATAGGCCACAGGTGGGCAAATTAACCGCAAAAGAGTATTCTCGCCTAATTGAAATATACTATACCTGATTTGCCAGTATATAAATAGTTCACAGTATGCTGTTTTCGGGGCTTTTTTTTCCAATTATACATTATATTTATATTCTTTTATTTATTCCGTTTGTGTTCAAAGATATCATTCGGTTGTTGTGTCCCTCCATGCTGTCTTTGAAAGGGTGCTTTATTAATCTAATTATTTGTATATTTTTCTGTTATTAGATATCTTTATTTGTTTTTATCTCGGCCCTACTCGGCCGTATCACTTAGGTTTTCGTTTTCAGGCGTTTTGTCTGGTATTATTTCCTCTTGTTTTGCTGTACCTTCATCTGTATTGTTTATTTCTCCGTTGTCATCTATGTTGTCTGCTTCACTTTCCCCTTTATTCGTTTTCTGTTTGGCTCTATGCTGCTCTACGGTTATTTTTTTGTCTGGGAATTATTGTCTCTGTGATGTTATCTTTATCTTTTGTTTCTTCCTTGGGGTGCTCTTGGGGATTGAACACCTGGTCCGTTTCCTCCTGTACTGACCATTCTCCCGATGACGTGTTGTTACGCTTTCGTATTTGAGAGGGAAGTGGGGTGGAGGTACGCTGGGCTACTGCCTCCTCCATTTGTGTTTCTTCCTCATCAATGTTATTTATTGTTTCTGTTTCTATTTTTGAGTTTTGAGTTTTCGAGTTTTGTTCCTCGTTGAGCATTTCCGATAGGGGGCCGGTTTCTTTGTCTGAGGTAGTTTCCTCAAAGACCGGCTCTTACAGAACATAGAAGGGATTTACAGAACATAGAAGGGATTTACAGAACATAGAAGGGATTTGCCTTCGTATAAAGTTCTTTCATTGTAGCTTGGGTCTTTTCTGCTACTTTCTTTAGTTTCTAGTTTTTGTTCTTCTTTTTTTTTTCTTCTTTTTTTTCTTTTTGAAAATGCAATTTCATGGCTTGACAAGATTAAACCATTAGTTTTACCTTTTATATTGCTTTCATACAGCGAGTACAATGCATAAATGCTAATATACATTTTCCTCCAATGGACTAGGCCCTAACATTTCATGGAATGAAAGGTCAAACGGACATGGTCATTCTTTTCGAGCTATACCAAACATTAAACCTCTGTTAACTCGTGGACCTTACCACCTCAAAAGTCATGTGTACAGATTTCAAATACATGAGAGTAAAAAACAATGTCAAAGTTTGAACTTACAGTTGTCTGCAATTATTGTCCAACATTAACAAATCCAATCACTAATTATTACTTTAGTGGCAGTCTCAACATGAGGGAACATGGAAAACATACGTAATACTTCGAGGTCTAGCTATTGCAATATCACCGTGGAAGTTTCCTTGTGTAATTTTCTGAGACTTTGATCAGTGCTTTCAACTTCTAAATAGATTCTGTTTACAACTTTACATTATTTCGATTTTTTTCCAGCAGGACTATATTGTACTGTACCTACCCGGTGCGAGACTATTAAATTAGGTAACATGTTTCCGGTACAGAGCTTAAAGACATTTGTATCGAATGCCGCGAAGCACCCCATATTGATTGTTCAGAAAGTTTGCGCTAACTTCACTTTACAAGTTCAATACACAATACAATATTTGTGTATTGGACAATCTGCTGCAAAAAATAGTAATATTTCTGCAACGTTAACAGTGATGTCAACGATAACAGTGATGTCAACGATAAATGAATGAGTGGTCTGCGCCATTAATAACACGTGTACATAACACTCTTGCATGCGAGTCATAACCTCACAATCGAACCACACCAGTATACTAGCCAGATATATTATTTTCAACATACCTAAATAATGCATGTGGTTGACAGCAGTAATTATGTTTATGTTGTTTGTCATTATTTTCTTTGTGCATTCTCCAGGACACGTGCCTATAGCTGTGACAGCTGTTTCACCAGGAGGGATGTGAAGGTACGTCTGACCAATCATAAGTACTCCTGCGTCATATCTGCGTAGCTTTGAGGTATAGTACAATGTCATACCCGAACTATCAGTAGTTCCGTTAATCAATGCAGCATTGTTCCAATGGAACTGAAACAAAGAGGAAACCTTATCATGGAACAGCCTAAGAGGCAATTCAGAATATACAAATATACCGTGCTGACAAAAAATAAATACTTGCCAAAGAAAAAAAAATACCAATCTGAGTTGACATATGAAAGGCATACTAGTATCTTATTTTAAATGTTATCTGCATAAATGCATCTGAATTACCTGGTCATATTTTTGGTTTACACGATCCCGGAAAAAAAGAACCAGAAAGGCCATGTTCTTGCATAGACCTAAGATACCCCTTCTGGCGATTCCTCAGTCACTGACGTCAGTCTAAACATAAAATCCACCCATTGGCTTCTGACGGATTGCAGAATGTCATAGAGATAGTAGTTTTGATAGACCTTCTTTCCTTAGACACGCAAAAGTGACTTAAACACAATTGCTCTTCCAAGGTCTATTTCATCCACCCCTCCCCACTTGCCCTATATGTATAGCCTAGACAAAAAAATATTTCAATTACTTATCCTATCCTACCTCAAAAGCAGCTCTTTTGTAACCATTCAAACCGATTCGGAATCCACTACTTTCATGATGGCACTGTCCGGACATCCCTACAGCCCAAAGTCCGATGATATCCGAACATCCTCCACCTGGGGACATGGCGCAGTCATAGGGCTTTTTCAACGGAATAGTAGAATCTGCCAAGTGGAACAATTTATATTCAAAATATTTTATCTGATCTTGCTTATGCACACCTGCATGGCAAAATATTAGCCGATGATCCCCAAAATTATGTTAATTTCCTACCTTGATAGCTAGTGAAGTGTCAGGTAAACGAATGCCCAGATCGCGTACGCGAGGTCTTTACATAATACGCTTATGTACAAGAAGGTATTTTAAACCCTTAGCAGTCTGAAAACAGTGGTACAGAACAATCTATTGTCTTCTCCGTTATCTTTCCGGTGTTTTGCGCATGTTTTATTTTGGGAGAAAAAGAAAACAAAAACAAAGAAAGACGAGTAAGTGAGACAAGATATTTACTGTTTTTTTTAATTCAACGACAATGTCAATAAATATTTCTTCCAGCTCAAACAGACACATTACCTTACAGAGAGAGAGAGAGAGAGAGAGAGAGAGAGAGAGAGAGAGAGAGAAAGAGAGAACGCGCACGAGACAGAATACATCACATCTCCATGACGTCACGCGAGTTCAGTCAGTACGTATAAGTTCAGCAAGCTTTACTCAATACTAGGCTTTACCTATTTCATAGTATTTAAATTTAATTTAGTATTATGGCATGACCAGAGCAAAATTAATTCAAGGTTCTTTAAGCAATTAAAGCTCTGATTTACAAATATTTGCTAGATATGGGTCAAACACGTGGAAACTGGTCCCTCGTTTTGAAATTTATCATTAACTACAAATAGCTTAGGGATATAAGATATCAAAATATAGCCGCTGTATTGGTTATATTTGACGAAATAAGCAGGTGCTTGGCAATTTCCGTCTGCACGTATGTATGTGTGTGACTTATTCTTTGGAATGCCTTTGCTCAATTATCTAACGATAATTTTACATTTGAGTTTTCTTCTTTAAAAGCAATAGAAGCAACGATTTAAAAAATAGGTGATCAAGATTTACTCACTCCCCGCTTCTGTACATCCGTAAACAATAATGTGATGCATCATGTTCACGTTGTCAATGATAACTTTATTAGCAACCAGGTGGTAGTCGCCATCTTGAGGAAGGTCAAAAAGCATGCATTTGTAGGTTGTCTGTTTTGGCGGAACTTCAGTTACTGGGAAACGTACGGTCAGGTTCCTTGTTTCTGCAAGCAATCGAACATGAACGATAAATATGATAGGGCTGCACCACTATACAATTATAAATGTGGGCTAATTTATTAGGCTTCATTATATAAGGGTTTCTTATTATGTTGACACTCTAATTTTGTTTCAGTGAATACGACTGTGTGAAAATTCATTCCTCAACTTCCAGCTCAAAAGTGTAGTATAAGTAGTGGCGACAACAAGGTCGTAGTTGTATACAAATCAAGTTTGTATTTGTGTTCCAACTCTTTGCCCTGTATCTCAGTGGGTATTGAAGTTATACCAATGTATAATTTCCACTCACCGCCTCGCGACTTTTGCACCGTACCTGTTATTATATATAACGTACATGGGCTACATTGGATATATAAAAATCGATGTTGTAAACTCCAGACATAATATCGGACACAAGGGAGGTTAATTTGTAGTATTACGAAGTTTTATATTTAAAAGTTACCTCCCATGGAAAACGTCTCCATCAGAATGCTATCGGAGGAAGAAATTCGAAGTTTGGTGTTGGACCAAGTGACAGAAAATGCGAGAAAGAAAACAGCAAATGATTTTCAAGTATTCAAGAGATGACCTGATGAAATATTGCCAATTGAAACATCAACATTTTATAATGAAATACCTCCCAGGAGCTAAATAAAATGCTGCGTTCCTTCTTCACAGTTAGGAAAACGAAGTGACAGCCGTAGCGACCGTACAAATTAAAATCAATTCAGAACAGCCTTGAAAGATACCTTTCCTGTAAGAATCCACGCGTCGCGGGTTCGACGGACACCCACGGTCGGTTGCCTCAATGTTTCCTTGAGAAAGGCACTTAGCTCCCAGATCCTCAGTACTGAGGATCGAGAATTTCAAAGTAGTGTCTGTGTGTGCAAAGAGGTAGGCGTTGAAAAAGGAATTATGGGTATAATGCTAAAACATGGTCATTCCATTGATAGACCACGAAGAAAAAGTTAGAGCATATAATGATAGTCCAGTGATTATGTCTATTATTAGTGCATGCTGAGCTTTTCTATTATTTTTACCATTTTAATTAATACAGCCTAGCCATGAAATTGAAGTGCTATTAGAATATAGCGTAGATTATTCAGTTAAGGATTCATTTTATGAAACAAAACGTAAACCATATAATTAAAACTGTTTTTGATCAAAAGTTTTCAAAATATATATATATATATAAACCAGAAAATATGAAGTATAAATTATACTCTTTATAAAAGGCTTTAGAGGACAACAGAAATAGTATTTGCCTAAAATATTGCTGTAATAAAGTTTTCAGGGGAGGTAACTTACAAAACTCAACAATTGTTCAGAAAAAGTTGGATTTATTCTAGCAGTATTGTAATAGGACGTTTGCCAAACAAACAAACAAAATATGATACCTAATATATTAATGAACGAATAATAATAATATTATTATTATTATTTGAAAATGGTCCTTTTGCCTGTATAAGCTAATATCTATAACATTTTTGTTTTAGTTGCAATGGAAGAAAGGAATTACGGGGAATAATAATCCCAGATGCTTACTAAATGCAGTTAGGTGGAAGAGAAACTTTTTGGAATTAAGTGGCAGGGATGAGTATCACATGCAAAGATGTGGGCATTTAATAATCGAGAACGATGTGAAAAACAGTACCTTTTATACAGGGAGAGAGACACAAAGGCAAGAAATGATTCAATGGAAGAAATGCCATTTAATCCCACATTTTGTACCGCCAGAGAAACAAAAAGGTGTCAAAGAAATCTGCTTTTCATTTCCAACCACTAAAAAACCGCTGGCAATTTGTCGCCCCTACTACTAACAATTCTACCTGCAGACACTCAATCTAGGTCACATTAAAGCAACATCCATAGTTCGCAACAAACCCCTGCCCCTAGGGAAACACTCATTCGGAGAAATAATTAGAAAACAAATGGCAGCATAGAGTTGTCTACCAGGAAGAAAGACTAACCATTCAAGAGGGAAGACAACTATTAAGACGTTACGAGAAGATTCCAGTGATGCATGTTATATGTGCAACAGACAGGTCTCAAAAATATACAAACAATCAATCAGTACAGTTATGTATCTATAAAAAATATACAAACAATCAATCAGTACAGTGATGTATCTATAAAAAAATATACAAACAATCATTCAGTACAGTGATGTATCTATAAAAAACATACAAACAATCACTCAGTACAGTGAAGTATC
Organism: Margaritifera margaritifera; assembly: GCA_029931535.1. Taxonomy (NCBI): domain Eukaryota; kingdom Metazoa; phylum Mollusca; class Bivalvia; order Unionida; family Margaritiferidae; genus Margaritifera; species Margaritifera margaritifera. The sequence goes on along the minus strand of JAQPZY010000434.1, from coordinate 37,890 downwards.
TATATAAAAAAAACAATAGCAGGTATCTGACATACTGGTCTCTGGAACTGATGCCGTGACAATGCCACGACAATGCCGCCGTGACAATGCCTTGACAATGCCATGACAATGCGGTGACAATACCGTGACAATGCCATGACAATGCCGTGACGATGCCGTGACAATGCCGTGACGATGCCGTTACAATGCCGTGACAATGCCGGCGACAACTGTTAGTAAGATTAAGGAAGATTAATGTGATATGAATGATGGATTGGACGAAATTCTCGCCACCGCCAAAACTATGGAGATGTAAAACAGTAAAGAAAATCACGTACCTGAAGATATCAAAAATAAGCGAAAACAATCACTAGATCTTGCAAATGCTCCTTTTGCCGGTACAACCCTATGCAGTTGCACATTTAGTACAGCTCTTACTATTCATAGAAAGTATTATCTTCCCAGAGTCAAAAAATCTGGGGCTTATTGTAGTTATATTCTACCTTTACTGCAACTTTGTACCTCAACAGTAATCATTATTTCTTCAAGAGACTTTTCTATTCCATTTGTAGTTATTCAGACTTTTAAGCATTACTTTGTTCTTGTATTTTCACAAAAGAAAATTGTAAAGTTTGTATTTTAGGAATTTTATGAAAAGTAGTATAGCACATGCTTTGTCCTTGTTAATAATTTATAATTAAAATAAATTCAGATATACTCAAAAGTAGTTTGTGTGTATAATAAAAAGGTCACTGTACAGTGAACTAAGTGTGAAATATAAAAAACTTTAGCGAAATAAATTTCAATCATTCCTATATGTTCATATGTGAAGATAGGAGATTTCTCATCATGCCATGCGACGCTTGATTTTGTGTTCCTACAGACACTATAACTGCTGCAGAAAAAATTATGAACTAGAACAAATAAATGGAAAGTGCATTACCTTTCAGACATGGAACTTATTTTTTGCTGAAGAAATTTAACTCGACGCCCTTCGCGTCTCTATGAATGTATTTCCCTTAAGCCTTGACAACAGTGATAAACCCGCTATGATGCATTGCCGAATTGAACTTGCTTTGTAGTGAGATCGGATAAAATAGTTTACAACATGTCAAAAATGTAATTTCCTACAACAGATTTGGTCATCCCAATCCTACTGCACTCTTAAACTACGAATATTTATATGATCAGCCTATTAATAGGGTTGAAAGTGAAGTGAATTTACGAAAAGGGTGGTGAGTGGTGGTGTGCTCAACAGCGAATTTAATTTTCTAATCTTCGATTCATGAGCAAGTTTGGTATAAAATGAAAATAAACCTTTCTTTTCCTGCGTAAAAATAACATATTTCATCTCGTGGTACAAAAAAATATATATATATTTTAAGTCGTGGCTTCGCCACTCGTTAAAATATCACTTTTTTTACGTACAACACGATGAAATATATCCGGTATTAATGTAGGAAAATAAAGTATTATTTATACTATATTGATGAAAAATCAATTTAAATTGACAGACTATTCCTTTTTTCTAGATTCTAACTTCAATTTCTGTTGGAGGGGCGACTATTGAAAGAAATACTAAACAGAGGTTCATTAAGGAGAGAAAACATAATATAACATACTTGTACAACTTAAGATGTCATCACGCAGAGAACAATGGAAATCAAAGTCGTATTAAATAGATTTGGGTTGAATAGAGCTCACCTTGCCAATGGTTTATTTCAAAATCTGTAATAGAGCTCAGCTTGCCAATGGTCTATTTCAAAATCTGTAATAGAGCTCAGCTTGCCAATGGTCTATTTCAAAATCTGTAATAGAGCTCAGCTTGCCAATGGTTTATTTCAAAATCTGTAATAGAGCTCAGATTGCCAATGGTTTATTTCAAAATCTGTAATAGAGCTCAGCTTGCCAATGGTCTATTTCAAAATCTGTAATAGAGCTCAGCTTGCCAATGGTCTATTTCAAAATCTGTAATTGAGCTCAGCTTGCCAATGGTTTATTTCAAAATCTGTAATAGAGCTCAGCTTGCCAATGGTTTATTTCAAAATCTGTAATTGAGCTCAGCTTGCCAATGGTTTATTTCAAAATCTGTAATAGAGCTCAGCTTGCCAATGGTCTATTTCAAAATCTGTAATAGAGCTCAGCTTGCCAATGGTTTATTTCAAAATCTGTAATAGAGCTCAGCTTGCCAATGGTCTATTTCAAAATCTGTAATAGAGCTCAGCTTGCCAATGGTCTATTTCAAAATCTGTAATAGAGCTCAGCTTGCTAATGGTCTATTTCAAAATCTGTAATAGAGCTCAGCTTGCCAATGGTTTATTTCAAAATCTGTAATAGAGCTCAGCTTGCCAATGGTCTATTTCAAAATCTGTATGTGAAGCGGTAGCACATGGTGACTGAAAAAAAGCAACAGATTATGTCCTTATTTGTAATTTTTGAAGTAATTATAAAGATTAGTTCTTAATGACTTTAAAATGACCTTAACAGTTAAGGCTATATCTCACATTCTAATTAACTAGTTTCATGTTTCTTTCTTTCTTTTTTTTTCTCGTTTTTTCTTTTTTTTTTTCTTTGTTCTTTAAAAAAAATTAAGTCAATTAAATTTAAATCAGTTTGAAATGATTTATTTATTGGTGTTTAATAGCACGTCATCACATAAAATATTATGTGCCGAGACAAAGTAAAATGTCTTCCCCAGGGACATACCTCGGCAGGTGTATTCAGGAATCGAACCAAGAACCCACTAATTGTCAGTGACAGTTTTTGATGAACAGAGAAAGATGGCGTCATCTGGTCATCAGGAAGAAGAAGTTGCAACTCTCGCCTATTTGCCGTGATATTTTTATTTCTCCATTTAAAATCTTGCACATTTTCAATTCGATGCATCACTAAAATTCCTACATTTTCTATTTCTTCCCAGTAATAAGACCTGCTTGCAAGCATATTTATCATAGGCATTCACTAAATAAATATTCGAAGGCACTGGAAGCTCTAAATAAATATATGAAGCATGATTAGTATTCTACACTTTAATAACTTAAAAAATAATATAATAAGTGTTAATGAATACAGTTTTTAAAATATATCTGTCTGCATATGCAAGATTGACATACATACATGCACGCAGGCACGCACATACATACATACATGAACCTTTTCTTTTCTTCTTTATACCTTTTTGTGTTCTTTTACTCGATATTAGACCCTAATACTATCCAAATATTTCAGTGGAATAGTTCAACTTATCATAACTGTCAATACACTGCACACAATAGAGTTCATTTATTCGAAAGTAATCTCTAAGAATAGAATATCGTGCTTGAACTAGTCACGTGTTTTTAGATTTGTATTCCTATTAATATCACGTGACGAATAGGCCGTGTGAATTCAATTACATTGACCTAGAAAAGACATTAGTACCAACATTTTAACCCATATCACGCGCCTTTGAATCTTGACAACTCACGCTATTTTGTCGTCCCAGTTTTTGTCCTTTAGTCCTATATATAAATTTTATAGAATTTTAGCGTGATCCGCATATTGAACAAAACATGAACACAGGCGCCATTTAAAAACCCCTGAGATATGAATCGGGTGGCCTTTCACCAAACGCGTACAGACTGGTATGCTCTGATATTTTGCTAGAAGTTGCACAAGAAGGATTTATGACAAGCAATTTTCAAATTTTCATTTCTACATCTTATCATGAGATTCGAGAGTAAATAATTTAAATCAATTTTAATAATATTGGGAAAAACAAATTACTAGAAGATGTATTTATGGGAAATTATTTAAAAAACAGCGATACAGTCAACAAACACGAGGAAAACAACGTCACCTCCTATGAGTAACGACTCTATCACTACTGCTACTACTCTAAGGTCGCCAACATTATGGATACTTATGACGAAAATTGTGGTTTGCATTTACTTAGTTAAATGTTGGATGTGAACACTTTGCCTACTTTTATAACCATGAAAACCAAGCATGACCAAATGTAAAAAAGTATACATGTCGACAGCATCCGTGATGTACTATTACAAGATTGTAGTGATTGCTTCAAATAGTGATGTTCTGATTAATCAGTGTAGTCAAGCACTAACCACTTTCAGTGAAATGACCAATTGATACATTTTTATTTCTGTGATCGAGAACACGATTTCTGCTGGGGTAGATCTGAAGAGAGGCGCAGCCGCGCCCCTCTAACAATGAGCATGTTTTCTTGACAGTTCGTTGATTAAAATTGTGCAGTGGAAACGCTTGAAATGCATGAGCTTTCTGGGGTTTCGCCCCTGCCCGCCCCCGAGATTTCGTCTCACAGACGATTCGCTTACTTGATTAGGCGTCCGCTCCCCCTTATCCCCCACCCTAACAATATTTCTGTATTCGCTCCTGTTCTCTGATTGACTATAGTCGACAGTAAGTACTGTGCCATGTTTGATGTTTTGGACCTCCAGTTGTTTCAAAGATAGCCCCAGCAATGTAAAACATCATGTGTGCAAATTATTCCATTATTAATCGATGATCAGTCAGTTTGCAGCAATGTAACACATCATGTGTGCAAATTATTCCATTATTAATCGATGATCAGTCACTTTGCAGCAATGTAACACATCATGTGTGCAAATTATTCCATTATTAATCGATGATCAGTCAGTTTGCAGAAATGATAATTAATCATGAAATTGTATCCAATTTTCAACAATGCAATCCAATCTGTATCCTTGTGACATATGAGAAATACAAACAGATATATAATTAACAGATAAACATGCGCGTAACAAGATACATCAATTACATTAATTATAGTCATCTTTAAAAACACTACCTAAACCTCACAAGATAAGACTGTGATTTAACCGCTAAAACAAATAATATGTGGTAATAATGACCTACAACCTAGAAATAAACAATTATGTGTTCAATTATGACCGCTGTGCGTCTTACTTACTCCGAAACTATCCATGATTTGAACCAAGGACAAAAAAGTGCAAGGACTATATAACATAACATGTGGGTTTCATCTTACCATTATTGTTGATTGAAGCACATGTGAATTCGTCCACGTGACAGTCAATCCAGTCGTTCTTTCCTGCACACAGGGAACTGTTCATAGGCTCACATACACCTGTGCGAAAAATAAATCGAAAAAAATATTAAAAGAACAGATTAGAGAGTCATAATCCGTCCCAAGCAGGAGTAACGCACCTGTCACCTATCTCTCATGCATCACGTCCATGACCCACACGGCCATGCGTACATTGCCAGAAAAGAATGGAACACGGTCGAAGGAAAGGCCTCGAGCTCGATGTCCACGTAAACTTAATCGCGGCATGAGTTTGAATCCTGTTCAGATGGAATAATACTCTTCAATCTGTTTTAATTGTGTCACTCACTCTCTCTCTCTCTCTCTCTCTCTCTCTCTCTCTCTCTCTCTCTATATATATATATATATATATATATATATATATATATATATATATATATATATATATATATATATGTGTGTGTGTGTGTGTGTTTGTGTTTGTGTTTGTGTGTGTGTGTGTGTGTGTGTGTTACATTGCTTATGCCTATAACTTAAAACTGTCTACTTGATGGTATGAAGAAATCAATGTCGCTGTCTTTTTTAAATGCTGAAATCTGATATTTGGGAACAATTTTAACGACTTGTACTTATTTTTAGTTTGTTTAATGCTCATTGCACTCTAATTCTTATAGAGCGAAACAGTAAAAATAATAATAATAATATTAATAATAATAATAATAATAATAATAATAAATGTATTATATTATTATTATTATTATCCCCATGCCATCATCATAATCATCATCATTGTTGTTGGTGTTTCTACTATTATCATTACTAGTACTAGTATAAGCATTACGGTGTTAGTATCAGTATTACTACTAACCTGGATGAGATAGTCCCACTGATTTGAAGGGGCTTTGACCTTGAGTCCAGACACAGTTTGGATCCCCCAGTTCTTCCCCGTTTGTTGTACCGTCTCCATCTGAATCCTGCTGACATAGAGCCTTTGTCCATCGCTGTAAGCAAGCAACCATCAAATGTTAGAGTGGTTACCAATGTGCAAAATAATTGTGTATAAAATTTCGTCGTTATGTGTTTTTAAATATCACCATTCGTGTATGCTTTCAAAGATGATGTTTTCGCATGCGAACGTTTCCTCTTTCTTATCTAGCCACTGTCCTTGTCTTGTTCGTTATGATACCATTTTTCTGTTTTCTTCATTTTACTTCGTGTATTGTTACTTATTAAAATGTATTTGACTCGCTATGGTGTTTATCATATAGTGGAGAGAATTGTACGAGTTACTATAGCACTTATTATTTGGCATCTATAATGTTATGTTGCCATAAAATATACATTGAAGTAATGTTGTGAAATATAGTCTGTTACACGTGACTATGAAAAAAAAGTTTAATCTTAAACTTTTGAGAAGAAATACTCAAAGAACTAGCAAGCGTAGCACATGTATTTTATCTACCATTCCTGCTGTATAGAAAGCAAGGCCAAATGGGTTTCTCTCGCCTCCTCCCAATGCGTTCTTGTGTCCCACACCGCGCCAGATGTAATTCGCCTTACATGGATGAGGGACTATTTCTCCATTTGGAATACTACCCTGAAACATTTGGTATCCCCATATCCCTTCCAGCAGCGGGATCATGCATGCCAAAATAGCAAGGAACCTGTGTGCAGATATATATATATATATATATATATATATATATATATATATATATATATATATATATATATATATATATATATATATATATATATATTCAAATTAAACCCCACGAATTGAATTATTTTAATCTCTGAAGGGCACAGACAATAATTCATTTTCCATAGATGATAATGATGATGTCTGGCGAAATTACTATATTTTCTTTGTAAGACCGGCAAAAACGCTTGCATCCTACGAACGATCTATCCAAGTAGAAACTTTTAAAATGATGAAATTGATATGGTGCGAGGCATGGTTTTGAGAAATATTCCCTTGTAGTTGTTCAGTATAAAAATCCGGCCCGGTAAGATCTCCGTGTTTACATCTAGTAGTGCCTGTTTGGATACAACGATAAAATGGTGTTTGGTTCAAGCCTTCTATCTCGTACAATTTACCAACACGTAGGCTTTTTCTGACAAAATTTAAGTTAATTTTTTCCAGTAATTATTTTCAACGAATCAGAGGCCTTCATTCTTTAAATACGGTATTTAATATATAACCACACATAGGCTGGTTCAGTTGCTCATAAAAATTAGTTGCCTATGACCTATATATCACGGCATATTTTAACTAGGTCCATATGGGCAAAAAAAAGAAAAAAGGCTGCTTACAACTACTATACTTTTAACTAGGTCCACGCAGGAAAGAAAGGATGCTTAAAACTGCTCAACTTCTGTTGCATTTTGTCATAATATATTTTCATCCTCATTTCATTTCCTTGAAATGCACGGAAAATAATATCACTAAACAAAATTAAAACGGCAGACAATAATCAAGCAAGCAAAAAGAACAAAGATTAGTGCCGCCAGCACGATCGTCGGGAACTTATTTTATAGGAATCCCAATTATCTAGTTATTTATTTATTATTTTTCTTTGGCATCGGGTCACTAACTCGTTACGGATTGAGTTAGGCACTTTACCTTACATATGATGTATGTAAATTATTTTATAGGCGTTTACACACACACACACATATTTACACGCACACACACACCAATATCTTGCATAACCTATATTCTTTATTTATAACGTCAAGTAAAGTAAAATGTGTTAGACGGTGTATGTTTCTGAAACCTTCGAACAATATGAAAACTCATTTCATTTGCAGTTGTACCAGAATAATGTAACAGCTCGTTGAATTCTCAGTTATATCAGAATATTATTGCAGTCATTGCTATTTTGATGTCAATGTTTGAATTTTATTTCCAGACATTTGGGGATATTATAAGTTGTGTTGAATGCTTATATATACTTTCATCTTTCAACTGATATCAAAACACTGAGAAAAACTAACTGCTTGGGATATTTTGCTATCGCAGATATATTTCATACAAGATTCATTTTTTATGTCAAAAAAGGCGAAACTAAACTGCAGTTGTGTTTTTCTTTACTTTTTTCTTTTGTTTTGGCATCATTACGCTACAATGCATGCGTTAATATTTTCATTACTGATGAATAGCATAATTTACACAAACAAACAAAATCTCTGACAGATAGCCGCAATATTTTTTTTTAATCAATTATTATTCAGTTCTACAAAGGCACATTTTATTCAACGAGAAATGCATGGTAGTAAATTGTTTCGCATTTAGTCGGGCAAGGTCGTGTAACATGTTATTTAAAGACAAAAGGAAAGTTATGCATTAAAACATTCTTTTTGGTAATCTTTCTGGGTATTTTTCCCGCCACTTATGCAAATTATCAACAGCAATACTATTTTCAAGTAAAATTAGTTTCACTTGTGAAATATTCAAGATCATTGCTGAAAGATCCGTATAGTGATTGAAATATCTTCAAATTAGAAATAAAGACTGCACAGTTAGATAGATAAAAAGATACATAGACAGATGCTTGTGTACATCGTACTCACCTCATATTAATTCCTTCTCTGTCAGGATCAAAAATATACGTCTTCTACGGGTCTATTATACCCCACTAGTCAAGACATATGATTCCTATTTGGAAATACTGTTTGAGCACATAACCAATGCCCACGCACGGTCAGGTCAACCTTCAGTATGCCTGTGCGTCATTTTAAATTGTCTCTTTTGTTGTCGTTATGTCGCCCTTAAATGCCTGTGCGTAATTTTAAACTGCCTCTTTTGTTGTCGTTTTATTTATGGAAGTTAACTAGTTTTCTACCACCCCGCTTTGATTACATGTGCTCAGTACATATTCATCACATAGAGGTATGACGATGAATGAACAAAGTAATCGAAGCTAAAAACACACTTAATAATCCTAAATCAGTAGTCTGGGTGACTATACATTGATACTTATTCTATAATTCAGGCTGCTGGCCCATAATGCAACATATTCATAATGTATATACAGGTATTCAACGTATTGTTACTCTGGAATACATAGTGAATGTATACAGCTATATTATTAACATAAAAAATTGAATTTGTTTGTCATAATTCTGCAAATAACACACACACACACATACATATATATATATATATATATATATATATATATATATATATATATATATATATATATACTTTTCTCTAAACTTTGCGGATAGAGGGCAAACACACAACGTGAAACTCATCTTCTTCAGAAGAAACTTATGTTCAGCAACAAATGTTCCATGATCAAGACAGTACGGACAATATCTCTTTCTACTACCAAAGGTCGATATTTTTCAATATTAAGTATATAATTTGTGTTGGGGTGACAAACTACAGTAATTCTCCTTTACCAGGTGTCAACTTGTTTTGTCTCAGTGAAGACATTATAAATGGGATCGGACTTTTTTTAAATGTTTTATTTTTATTTTTAAGAGCAATAAAGTTTCTGAAAGACAACTGATACGTTCCCATAATTAGTAGTATTTATATACAAGATATTTCCTTCTACTTCTCTATGTATGGAATGCGCTGACTCACTTCCATACAAGAGTTACAAATCACGTGGTTTTCAAAGTACGGATCGTGACCCAGTACTGGGTCGCAGAATGCCAGGCAATATTATGATTTTATGATAATATTTTCTTCAACTGGGTCGCGAGAAAAAAGTTTGAAAAACTGAGTGAGTATTGTAGACACACCGAGCCTGTGAGTCGAATCGCACAGGAATATATCTCTCTATCTCTAATTAAATGTCTATTTTGGCAGTTGAGACATTATCTTACAGTGCTTTTTTGTACAACACTGTGTCTTTGCTTTATTTATTTATTTATTTATTTATTTATTTATTTATTTATTTATTTATTTATTTATAAGTATTTTCTGTGCTGGAAGGTATGTATATAACATGGAAAAGCCTATAAAATGACGGCCTAAATACAAATACTTAACATGTGTTTAGCAAAGCATAACATATAGGTCACAGTGACCTTCTTTGATTGTAAGGGTGTAATTCTAGCAAGAATTATCCAATTATCAAGTTTCACAAACCAAACATAATCAGCCCCAAAGAAACAAACTTTAACACTAGTTTCACCTACATTGTAAGAAAGTCACAGAAGGTAACGGATACCTCTTTTTGCAAAAAGGTCGTAGTGCTTATCAAGATGCATCTCCTAAGTTTAATGATTCTAGGCGGTATATTATGCATATAGCATGCCAACAATTCATGCGGCAATGCGAAAAACTTAATGTAAGAAAGTAAGATGTGAAATGAAGGTCACAGTCTCCGTATTGTTGAAAGTGTATGGTACTAATAGAGATTAATGCAATTATCAAGTCTGATGATGCTACCAGGAACAGTGTTTCTGACTGAACCCAAGTCATTGTAGCGTTAAATATGGGTCATAGTAACCTATTTCAGTCACGAGGGTGTAGTAATCGCCAAGATGCATATATTCTCCACGTTTAGTTATTCTGGATATAAAAAATGTATATAGGTGCAGACAACCTATCTGCTCATGAGCAAAACTAAAAAACGTGTCCTAAGCCAGAACAATGTGAAATAATAGATCACAGTGACCTTCTTTTATTGTAAGGGTGTGGAACTGATAAAGATTCATATAAGCATCTAGTTTGATGATTCTAGAACGCAGAGAGCTCGAAAAATAAACTTAAAACCCGAAATTTAACTAAAGTCAATGAAATGAATTACAGTGACCAACTATTGTGATGAAGATATATTAATCATCTAGGTGCACCCCCGCCCCCCCCCCCCCCCCATCAAGGTGCATGAGTGTGTATACTATGTGCAAATAACCTGGACTAAACGCAAATACTTAACTAATTATGTAAGAATAATGTACATATATGTACAAAAACTTAACTAATTATGTAAGAATAATGTATATATATGTACAAATTTAGCCCTCTTTTCCCCCTCCCCCTGGTGTTGGTGTTATAAAACCCACTCCAAACTGTTGCCTTGAACCTAAGAACAAAGAATAGTTATGCAGTATACACGTGTTTACGCTTTTATTTATGCGAACACCTACGCCAGGAAAATGGGACAGTAGTTCTCCTGTACTCCATTTGGATATTCCTGACTAGAAATAAAATGTACTTGACTTGACTTGACTAGAACCATTGCTTTATGTATGAGTGTACTTAAGTAATTGTTTAAAAAGAAAACATTGTTTGTAAGCAAAGCGTTTCGATTAGCACTAAAACTGTGTGCAAATAGATTTCTTTCCCTTTTTTCGTTTCATCCAGAGATTATATATATATATATATATATATATATATATATATATATATATATATATACACATACATACATACATACATACATACATACATACATACATACATATATATATATATATATATATATATATATATATATATATATATATATGTATATTAATAAGTATTACTATTAAGACAGGTGATTCCTCTTTGCTTTTTGTAAATGTTTATTTCCCTTGTGATCTTGTTGAAAATTTTGGGGAATTTGTCGATTATTTGGGTAAAATTAATTCTATTGTAGAAAATGCTAATACATCAAATGTTTACGTATTGGGAGATTGGAATGCTAATACGCTCAAATCCACTCCATTTGGAGATGAGCTTTGCCAATTTTGTAATGTATATGGTTATATCATATCGGACTTAAAACATATTGCAAACCACACAACAAATTTTACTTTTCTCAGTGACTCCCACAATACTGTCTCGTGGTTAGATCACTGTGTCTCTACACAATCTGCTCATTCAGCTATATGTGATATGAGAATAATTCATACCCTAGTAGGGTCCGACCATCGTCCTACGTTAATGGCTATCAATGCTGACCTACTTCCTGGTTTTGATTCATGCCCATTGAACCTTTAAATTTGAAATACAACATCAATTGGTCAGACCTCACTGCCGACGAAAAACTGAATTATACTCAAACATCTTCATTCTTATTAAGCACGATTGAAATCCCATATTGTGTAGCGGCCTGTAATGATCATGGCGTTAGTAATCCTGTGCATATGAAACAGATTAATGGATTTTACAATGATATAGTAACAACCTTGTCCAACTCGAGTAAACACTTGGTGAAAAAATCCAAACCAGGTCATAGGGTTATACCAGGCTGGAATGACTGTGTTAAAGAATTGCACGACTACGCACGAAATGCTTACCTTATGTGGCGTGATAACGGTAAACCTCGTCATGGACCTCTCAGTAACCAAATGCGCCAGACCAGAGCTCAGTTTAAGTATGCCCTTAGACTATGTAAGAAGGAAGAACTAAAACATAAAGCAGACACGCTTGCAAATAAATTTGCAAATTTAGACCAACGGGAATTCTGGAAGAAGGTTAAACAAAATACTACTATCACTTCTAATAGGCTACCAATTTGCATTGATGGGAACCATGGCCAAAATAACATATGCAACATGTGGAAAGATCATTTTGAAGCATTACTCAATAGTGTTAAAAACGATTCGAATAAGGAGCATGTTCTTTCAGCATGCAAAGTCCCTTCTAATCTTATTGAACTGATCTCATTGTCGGAAATCCAACGTGCCATAGCTAAACAAAAGGGGGGTAAATGTCCAGGATCAGATTTCTTATATGTAGAACATTTTAAATTTTCAGATAATAGACTACATATTCTTTTAATGATTCTATTTAATTGCATGTTTGTACATAACTTTGTTCCTGATGATTTCACAAAAGTTACAATTATCCCGCTACTGAAAAGCATAATTGGTAATATGGCAGACAAAAATAATTATAGACCTATAGCTCTCACGACAATTATTTCGAAAATATTTGAATGTATTGTACTACAACGATGTGAAGTAACAATTTCTGATAATCAGTTTGGTTTTAAAAAACAACATTCAACAGACTTATGCATCTATGCATTTAAGGAAACTGTCAACTACTACTTAGAACACGGTAGCCCTGTGTTTGCATGTTTTTTAGACGCTAGTAAGGCATTTGAAAGGGTTAATCATTGGACGCTGTTTAAAAAGTTGCTCGACAATCAAATACTCGTTTACATTGTTCATACCCTAGTTAACTGGTATGGTAAACAATTTTACTATGTGCTTTGGGGAAGTGCAGTATCCAATTCCTTTCATGTAACCAATGGGGTGAGGCAGGGAGATGTTCTTTCGCCTTTGTTATTTAATATATACATAGACGATTTAAATCGTAAGCTGGGACAGTGTCACGTGGGGATACATTTGACACTAAATGCGTCATTTCTTAACAATTTTAGTTTTGCTGATGATATGTCATTGATAAGTCCTTCTATCGCAGGGTTAAGGAAATTATTAAAGATACATGAACATTACACATTGGAGAATGATATCATATATAATACACAAAAATCGGTCTGCATGGTTTTTCAGTCAACTGCTGTCAAATTACCATCTCCTCCCTCTGTAATTCTTAACGGCCATGCTCTTGCATATGTCGACAGTTATACGTATTTGGGTCATATGCTAAAATCCAATCGGTCAGATGATGAAGATATGATGAGACATTACAGATTTCTGTGTACCTTAACAAACATGCTTTTACGTAAATTTAGAAATTGTTCTGTGAATATCAAGATTAGATTATTCAAATCTTATTGTTGCACAATGTACTGTGTTCCTCTGTGGACAAACTTTAGTGAATGTATGAAAAGAAAACTAGTTACTGGCTATAATAATAGTCTTCGTTTACTACTAAGCCTTCCAAGATGGAATAGTGCCTCTACCATGTTTGTAAACTATAATGTATTTAGTTTTGAAGAATTAATGAGAAAGTATGTGTTTTCAATGATGACACGAATATCAAATAGTAAAAACTGTATCTTGAAATCGTTGTGGAACTATGATATTCATTTAAGTTCTCAGATTATAGATAGATGGAACAAATTACTATTTAAATGTCTCACATGATTTTATTCCTAACAATGACAAACACATTCTGTAGTTGTAGATGGGTATGTATATTTGCACATAAGACACCTATGAACTTCTATGTCTTAAAATACTTCTATATTTTATATTCTATTTTATTGTATATTTTAATTTAGATGTATGGACCATGCAGTCTGAAATAAAGAATTCTTATCTTATCTTATATATATATATATATATATATATATATATATATATATATATATATATATGAACACACACACACATATATATATATATATATATATATATATATATATATATATATATAATGATGTAGATTCTTTACATGTAACTTTTATATTTTTATATGACGAAAATGACTGAGACGATGACGATGACGATGGTCTTGAGGATGATAATAAACTTATAGGTTCGCAATTGTTGTACTTCGGCTCTTTTTAGAAATTATTCGCTTTACCTGTTGAATTGATGTAATTGAAATATACTCTCTCTCTCTGTCTCTCTCTCTGTATATATATATATATATATATATATATATATATATATATATATATATATATATACACGCACACACACACACACAATATATATATATAGTGTGTGTGTGTGTGTTTATATATATATATAGTGTGTGTGTGTTTATATATATATATATATATATATATATAGTGTGTGTGTGTGTGTGTGTGTGTGTGTGTGTGTGTGTGTGTGTGTGTGTGTACTATTGTAATGACATACATTTTCTAGGGTTTCCCCTGCCATCAAAAATTAATGTTCTCTCTCTCTCTCTCATAAATATTAACCACGCCTTTTCAACTTGTGTTACTTGTAGTGCATGAAATAGACTGTAAAGGAGTGAAAACTATTAAGTTCTCATGTACTTTATTCTGATTCTCTTTCAAATATTATTCATTGCAATAAAGTATTTGATTTTAAAGTATAGCAAACGAGTAGGGGACTCTCCTTAGATTCATTAACTTTTAACACTGTTTGATAGGTCATGAGCGCTAGGTATGTTTTTATTGTAGATAACTTTTTATTTGGTTTCCAGACAAATACTGTATTGAAAGTTCTAACAGAGCATCCCTTTATTTGTTCCCAACTCTCTGTTTACTCCAGACAACGGTATTACACGTGACTCTCTGTTTACTCCATATTATGGTAGAACAAGTAACTCAGTATCTTCATGGACTGAGAAGAATAACTTATATCTGAATTTAAATTGCCATCTGAAATCAATAGTGTACCTTGCAGAAATATACAAACATACATTCTAGATCTTGAACCAGTACCAAGATATGTCTCATATGATAATAATTATTATTGCATAGTGTGGAAAACAGTCCATTAGTGGATAATGATTGTGTGCAAACCGAGGATTAGTACTACATGCTCTCTCTCCCTCTCTCTCTCTCTCTCTCTCTCTCTCTCTCTCTCTCTCTCTCTCTCTCTCTCTCTCTCTCTCTCTCAGATTGAGGGCAACATATAGGCACCCCGACAAAAGCGCGCAGGACAATAGCACGCCGACCAAAGCGCGCAGGACAAGGCGCGCCGACAAAGCGCGCAAGCAATTGTCGCACATTTTATGTGTCTTGTCAAGACAAGACTAACAAATATACCATTAAAGATAATTAAGCCTTGTTTATTGATTAATATCTCAATATGCAGAAATATAGCGTTTATTAATTTTTAAACGTTCAATTATTACAAGTGTCTTCTACAGTGCGACGTTATGTGCGATCCCGAGTAGATAGTCCATTATTGACACATTGCCGTATGTGGGAATTAAAGCTTTCGGCTTTGACGCTTCGGGATGTCTAACGCCAGATTGATTGCTTTCGATCCGCAGCTTCACGCGATCCTTTTCCTTGCGGAGATGGTCGATCAGCTTGTAGACCGACGGATGATGACAATCGACTGTTTGCTGGAATGAAAGATGCCAAGCCTCCACTGAATTGTTGGTATGTGGCAGATTGTCATTCACGCGATCACGCATGCTCCACAAGTCGACCGGAAATCTCGGATGTGCTCGATCGCGTCTTCGCTCTCTTCCGACGTACGCGTCTTCCCAATAATCGTCAAACGCTGCCGGTATGTCAGCAACTGGGACAAGCAGAGAGCATTTTGACGTGCATGTGCAAGTTTTCATCATCACGATACGAATCTTCTATATGAAATGTTTGCACTTTTGCGCCAAAGACACTGGTCGAGATCGAAATAATATCCAACTATCTGGGTTCCCTGGAAGACGGTTTTGCACGCGTTTTGACTAGTTTTCTCGAAATATGATAGCCATCATGTAAAATATGCTTTTTCTGCGTCTGTGATTCGGTACTTTCCATGACTACAAATGTTAAGGCATAACATATTTGTGCTATTTGTACAGTTTTGGGTACTCAACTAGCTTTGAAGAATGACTCCTCAAATAATATTTGGAACTTAGTAATTATCTCACTTTTTATTTCATGTCTACTTCTATTCTGCGCTCTTTTGTCTTTGCGCGCTTTTATCGGGGGTTTTAAGCTGCGCTTTTTTATCGGTGCGATTTTGTCGGCGCGATTTTGTCGGGACACCTGTAGGAGAGCGATAGTCAGTGTAACCTCCGACATGACCACACTTTTAATCTCATGTACAGGGGTGGATCCATGGTGGGCGGGTGAGGGGTGGAGCCCCCAACCCCTCAACAAGAGCTTGAAACAACCGGAAGCTTTCCTACGTGCAGTTTTCATTTTAGTTAGATGGTTAAAATTATGAACTGAAAACGCCTAAAATGTTGGAGCTGCCTGGTGCCTACGCTCCCTGGACCCCTATTGGGAGTTCCATCCCACAGATCCATGCCAACTTTTTAAGCAATATTTCTCGTTCCACCACTGATGAATGTGCTGTCTATACCATATGCTCTATGTTTAAAACTGAGATCCTGTTGGCGAACTGGATAGACACAGAGTTTGACTGTGCGACTGCAATGCACCTCTAGATTTCTTTAAATTAACACAAGTTTGAATTGAATAGGTAGGCAGTTTGTGATGTACGTAAATAGGTACGTAGGTTGTCACGCGGGTGTTATTAGGTGTTAGTATGTAGGTTTGTTGATAGACATATAGATAGATAGACAGACATTTTACTTTTTTGACATTTCATATTAAACATCATAATCTAACTATAGTTGGGGGGGGGGGGGTTAATTGCAAAAATTCATGGCTACTACCTGGAGATTTCAACGCTACTAAAAGAAACAGAATTATGTTAATAGGCATTTTGAATTTAAATAGCATAGTCATATTTCGACAGTTTGGAATACATTACCCTGGTTTCAATTAGGAACATCTTCACAAATTTTTCCAGGAAGGAAATATAGTACAATATAAATATGACACCGAGTGTGTGATTCATCAAAATTAAAAAATGAGAATACATATTGCTATCTAATGTTAACAATATGGTTTAGGTATGAGAAATATGCTGATGAGTACTTGCATATTTCTGTTGATGATAAAAAAAAGTATTTTGCTGTAGAGAACGGTTAAAATCACCGAAAAAGTTATAATACAGTTTGAGAGAAGGAAACAAAATAATAACAAATTGGGAGAGATCAGATTTAATGAAGATAATGATTGATGTCGGGTTTCCATACATTTTTGACATTTAAAAAAAATTGAGATTGTGCCAGAGCTAGTGTGGTGAAGCTAGTATAATGAAGACATTTGCCCATTAAATAATTCCTTATTTTACATATCAGTTATGTTTTGTTTATTTGCTCGTTTGTATGTCTGTTTGTGTGCTTGTTTTTTCACGATGGAATAAATTTTGAGCCAACTTAAAAATTACCTTGGAAATCACCTGCATAATGAAAACTGTAAAGTTGAAATGAACTCTATTAATTTTAATCGTCACATTCGCTCTGTCAGAAGCAGCTGTAGTCAATTGGGCAATCTAGTACAACACTCACCCCTACCCCTCGATCATCTCACCTTGGAATGTCAACTCCAATATATTTACGCATTTGATCTTTTATTCATGTTTTGACGTCGTTACACAGCTACGGAATTACCAATATGCTTAAAATGTGGCACTATCCATTTCTTTATTTTCTTAAAAGTCAGTAATGTATATGTCAGCTTTGTATCAATAATGCTTACATGGGACAGTTGACATGACTTTGGAACTGAACCATTTAAGTTATAGGAGTCGAGAGATTGCTGCCGCAATAAAGTTTACTACTCTCTGATTTTGCTGTGAATTAGTACCAAGCCATAGATTTTAGAATATATTCTAATGTGTGCAGGCATTATTTCACTTTTTCTTTCCAATTCCTTTTTCAAAATGACTGAACTATTTGTTGGGAATCCCTCTTTACACATGAAACCGAATGGTCCACTCTCAAAGATGGTTGAGGCATGGAAATATTACAAGGTTACTGTCCCTGATAGAGGTTACATTATACTGTTTACATAATCCACAAGGCCATTTCACAATTACTGCAATGTACATCTTACGTAGAGGATGAGAGCACGACCCGTCTATGGGTTTTAGTTAAAACAATTAATTATCAAGTCTAAGCAGAAAATCCCAGTGTCTGATTTGGGCATTTATAGTTGGTCAAAAAGTCAATCCCGTCGGACATGTCTCCTATATACTCGATACCTATGCGAATACATAAAATGAAATTAGACCTTATAACTTTGAGCTCAAATATATGTAAATTTATATTCTGTTTTTCTCTTGTCATGAACAAGATGTTTCACGGAAGATGCTCTTTGTGAACAAATTAAATGGTTTTCTCTCAGTTTTGATTGTACTTAAAATATTTTGATAATTACCATTGACAGTCATAATGTTTAAATAATTCCACAAAAGACTTAACAATAACTTTTATCCCTGCTCATTTTGAAAAAAAAAACAACTTGGGATTATGTGTTACTGCCCATCTGGCTTTCTGTATGTCCTCAATCCATCAATTGTAATGTAGTGCATCTCTTACACCGTTGAAGATACAGACAATAAATTCCCGCGTATGATTAGGGCGATTGGGGCGTATGATTGGGGCGATTCTGTAGGTGTGCACAATATTTGCCCCTAGGCGTTTGACAAGGAGTGGAAATAGTTTTTGAAAATTCTCAGTATTTTAGGTATCATGTGTGGACATCTGAAAGTTGGCTTGTGTCATCATCAAGGCCAGGACAATAACATATGTAACGGATTTTTGGATTAAACCCTCTGGTCTTGCACAAGAATGCACCCTGTGGGATTCCTGCCCCTGAGTCATAAGTTGGAAACTGTTGAGATTCCCAACCTATAACCATTGATAGGCGTGAAGGATATTAGGAGACAAAATCAGACATATATCAATTACAGACCATTGGCCATGGTTCTTGGGTTGGACCTACATGGCTCATGACTTGGAAACAGTTGCGATACCCACTCTTTAACCATATATTGGTTTGATGGACATGAGACGAAATCAAACGCACGTCCAGTACAGACCCTGGGAATGGGACATGAGACGAAATCAAACGCGCGTCTAGTACAGACACTGGGGAATGGGGCATGTACAATGCAGACCCTGGGGAATGGGGCATGCTCCTAGGTCATAACTTGGAAACTATTAAGATCCCCAACCTCTAAGCATATACAGGTTTGAAGGGCACGAGGAGACGAAATTAGACTTATATCCAATACAGACCCTGTGTTGTGACCCTGGGGTTGGGAACATAACCCTGCCTCATAACAAAGAAATGGTTAAGATCCCCGCCCTAAAACCATGTATACATTTAATGTGCATAAGGTAATAAACGCACATGTGCATTCAACACATGCCATGGGTAATGTCCCAGGTGTAGGGGACTTGGCCTTTCTCATAACTTGGGAACTCTCACTCTAACTAGATATGAAAATAGAAATACACATTAACAGTGTCGCAACATTGGCCCATGGATCAGACCAAACCCCGCAGTTGCATAGATAGGAAGTGTGAGGATATGCAATGACGTGCAGTTTACTTCATTTTTAGTTTTTTCTGTATCTCACTTTGAAAAATCATGCATCATCGTGCTTTAGATTACACTGAATTTGACGTTTGCCAAAGCAATCATCCAGTGTCAAAACTACACAAGTGACTCTGCCCGCATACAACTAATGAGTCGAAGCTGCCTCGGATACTTTTTGCAGACAAAATGTAATTCATATTTCACAACTAAAGAATCTAAACTGTATATGGTCCTTTGCTGTCATTCCCTTCAGATTTTAAAGTATTTAGTATTTTGATTTTTGAGATGAAAATAAGTTATTAATTTTGACATAATTCACCTAAAAGAAATAACTAATTGTATTTCCAAACGAATATACTTAGCTTTCTGTGCAGCATTTGATCCACCCTGCCTCTGAATTTCTGGTACATAGTTTTTAAGGAATGAAAAGGTGAATAAATCGGTAACTTAATATTTTTTAAAATTTCTATAACAAAGTTTTAGTTGTTTCAGAATCTTATTAAAAATGAGACGTATTTGATAAAAACTTATCTGAGTTTAGTTTTCCATAAAATAACAAGTTTTTCCTAGCATTACCCTTGGCAAATCAAGAACAACTGTTATGGATCTCATTTGTTTTACTTAACATAAACTGATACACCTAAGAAAATTTATCTCAGAGATTCTCATCTTATTGATGTCAAAAACTAAAATTATTCTACTACTGGACATCCTTCATAATTAAAAGAAAAAGTAATCTCTCTGTTACACCGTTTCGCACTATCTTTCGCCGATAATATTATCAAAATATGTTGAAAATATAAACGATGCTGTTTTTTACTCTATCATTAGCATTATATCTATAATATACATATATATATATATATATATATATATATATATATATATATATATATATATATATATATACAGGGCCGTCATAAGGGGCGGGCGAAACGGGCGACCGCCCGGGCCGACAAGCCTGGGGGCGACATTTCGCGGAGTTGCGGGAGAGAGAGAGAGTGTGTGATGGATGGATGGATAGATTGATAGATATACAACAAACTGACAACGAACAGAGCAAAACTAGTTTATAAACTACCCGATACAATTTTGACTCTCAGTGAGTCTTTGTCAATGGCAAAAACCTTAACAAACAATAAACACTAAATAAAGCATTGAAATTCCAAGAGTTTACATGACCATTACTAATGGTAGTATCGTTGAAAATCTTCGATGTCGCGCCTAATTGGTTTCAACTCAGATTATAAAACTGACAACCTAGTTGATATTGACGTACAAAAGGAAAAACAAAATAGCGCCATTAGTTGTCTTAATGGAAATTGGTGTAACTGTTGATTATATCCCGAATAGTTCATTGTTTCTGTAATGACAGCAATGATTTAACAATAATAATAGAAGCAAGAACTACACACACACACACACACACACACACACACACACAAACAGTAGTAATTATAGGTGAGTAAGCGATGAGCAAAATTAATGAATTATTTAGGTTCCGCCCTACAATTTCGTACTTTGCATAGAGTTTGATTTTTATTGCTATTGTTGCATGATTTAATTTTGGTTTTATAGCTGAAACATTTAGGTCGCAATCATTTAAGCAGTCCTTTTGAATATGTATGATGTATTTCTAACACAGAACAGTATTCATTAGTAGCAAAGTCACACACAATTCGCCCCCCCCCCACCCCCACCCCCGCCCCGCATGTTGAAAAGTGAACCACTTTAAAAATGTACATTGCATTTTCTCAATATGCAACCGGTGTTGTGCTAAAAGACAGGAACAACGAACTTGCCACAATTATTCCTGAGTTGTCAATGATAAATTTTAGAGTTTGAACAGGGATGGAACATATCAGGTTCACAGATGTCAAAGGTCAAATGTAAAAGGTTTTCTTATTCTTCTAACACTATTATATAGAAGCAAGCGAATCTGCTGTGTCATCATTTTTTCCTTAATTTATTAGACATGAATGAATAGAAACATTCTTGCTATATTTTTTCTTTCACTGAATCCAACAGTTTTAAATTTAAGCTAATTTACTTCTGTGTTCGAAGAGTTTTAATTTCCCATAATTAAGGTCGTTTCACGCACAATACTGCCACAAGGTACATTGTATAAGCAAGAGCTAAATAGGTATAATTAGCTTACTTTCATACATAACATTAATGTTAATGTACCATTTCATTGAGAAAATCATAAATGATGATATGAAAAAGAGAAAAGCAATTGCACAAATGTTCATATTTGTTTTAAGATTCCGCTCCTCAGTTTCGTGCTTTGCATAGGGTTTGATTTGGTTTTCTCAACTATTTAAAAAAAGACCTTGTATATTTTAGGTATCGTCAAAATAACTTTATTCCCTTTATTTTGGTGTGCGATTAATGGGTGTAATGTGGGTTAGAGTTTACAGCTTGGACTTTCTTCAGATGTGCACCTCTCAAAAGACTGCAAGCTCCGCTTAGTCATTTTCATTTCCTGGACTTCAAAGGTAAACTGGAAAACAAAATGAGCCGATAGCTTTTATACGTCTGATATATTTTATGACTCATTTGCTGGACTTTCAGAAGCTGGTGTTATTTACTCTGGCAAAATTAATTTTCTCTATTCGAATAACTGCTAATGTTAGTGTACTTTTGAATAGTTCAAGCTCATTTTTCAAGCACATGGGAGCAGCCATTTTGATCAACTGTATGCTGCAGATACTGCATAGTTTCCATAATTAACACATGTAAACAAATTTCAGTCACAGCTGCATGAAAGTATCATAGTGGCATGCAAACATTCTCTCCACTGTGCATGTTGCCAATGCAAACAACATCATCTTTTACTGGTCCTTATCTCAGAAGTACACAATAACTGTTTAGAGGAACCTTAATTGAAAACATGGAGGCTGTGAACAGATGATGATTTTATTTGCGTGTGGGTGTCCTTTTGGAGTCTTCTTTGTTTAAGCCGCTCGATTTCAGTGTTCTACGGCGGGGAGCGAAACCGTTAGATTATCGTAAAGGTGAATATCCTACAAAATCAAACCCAAATAGACGTTTCAGCTCGTGTAAAATGACCTAGCAAAGTGAGGTCATATCAGAATGATTAAAATATGAATATATAATTTCAAAACATTGTTTCAGAACAAAATGATCAAGCGATGGGAGGTTTAATTGTAGTTCTCACTCAAAATGTATCAAATATCAAGGAACATTACCGAAATATTGCAATCATGAAGATAGCAAAAAAGATTTTACAATATTTCGTCGAAACTTGTTTAGCTGAAACGAGTCTTTTATAACAATGAAAAACTTCTTTTCACCTGATCAAAAGAAATATTTTCTTAGAACGCACTCGTGTCATATTGCAATTAATCTCCAATATGTCGCGCGGTGTAAGTCAGTACGCAGCATGACGTCACACAACATCACACAGCTGCGCTCTCTAGATAGATTTTTTCACTTTTCCTTGTTTTCCGTATGTTTAATGAGACCAAATTCGAGTACGTGTATATGGAAGCTTTATGTGTAATATTTGTAAATAAAACTGCACACGATAGTAGTCAAAATTAAAGTAATTTTCAAATCTGATTGCGGTACTGAGAATATTATATATTCTTACCTCTACGTTATATTTCTAAAACATCATCTCGAAAACGTAAAGCAAACGTTATCACGCAAGCGATTGTCTGAAAACTAAATTATGTCGTCAAACGCCGGTTGTTTTTGAAAGAGGGTAGATAGGGATGGGTTGTTGGAGATGCGAAAAAGCCCTTGTGTTGGGGTTTTTTTGTGGGTTTTTTTTTTTTTTTTTTTTTTGTTTTTTTTTGGTGACGGTGGTGGTGGTGGGGTGCGTTCCTCTAATGCTATTCTTCTAAAGGGCGGGTGGGTGAAACATTCTTTGGTCTTGAGTCATTTGAAGCTCAGACTAGAACTTATAATTAAACGTTCTTTTCTCGAACAACTATCACTTTTGTAAGATAAGATTGATATTGATGCAGTGAGTAATTATGAGACATGGGTGTTTTTTCATCTGAGACAGAGGCACTAGGGTTTTTTAAATTACTGAATCAAATGGTCCCTGGGGAAAAACCTGATTCTTGTTTTGGATACACACATCGAGAGATTGGGTTCCAAAAGTCCATCAGTATTATCACTGTTTTATAAACCAATTCACATAATTATGCGATACATGTGGAAATGAGCATGTATTTTTAATTATTATATCTACCTAAAAGTTTAAATTTTGAAGAATCTTGCAGAAGCACCTGTTTTTGTTTTTACCGCATTTCCGAGTAATTCGCTAAATGTATTGAAATATATGTACATGGACTGAATGAGCAATCAGCAAATCTAGCATTGTAAGTTTTAACTTATTTATTTTGTTTTTGAAAGAGGGTAGATAGGGATGGGTTGTTGGAGATGCGAAAATCAAATCTCAGTTCGAATAAGGTTGCATTGGAATGAGGATGATTCCTGGGCAAAACGGTTACTGTAGACTGTACATTGATGTGTACCGACGTCTTGTGCGGGGCAGTTTGTTCTAATGCCGAAGAGAATGTGTGCATCGTTAACTTGTTGTACTATGAGTGGATTCTTTGAAGATAGAAAAATTGTAGAGGCTTACTTACTCACATTCACACTTACATTCTTACTCACGTTTCCACTCTTCTTTACGTTATATATTTTCCTTGTTTTTTATGACTTCATTCGCATACCCCGCTGCAGTAAAGAAGCGATGTTGCGAAAAGCAGGTACGCGATCAATGTTACGATATTTTCTGCGTGTATTTGTCTCGCCTTCTTCGCAGAAAACTGCGAGACATAGCGAGCATGATGTCGTCCGTCGTCATCTGTGGCGGGGGCGTCAACTCAGCGTACATTTTTTGCGCATGCCAGTGTTCAACATTTCTGTGCAAGCTCCTAACTCAGAAAAAGGCTAGACACCTTGTTCCGCGGAACCCTTGTTTATACTTGTTCAGAAATAATCGATTATATGACTTGCTGCTGTTACATGATATACTTTACTTACTGTGTTATTGTTGTATTGCTTACCCAGAAGGCGCACTGTGTAGATCGAAGTTCTTTATGATATAACTAGAATATTATGTTATATCCGTACACACGAAGAAACATTGTCTATTGTTTTACATCGAATGTTTCAAGCAAGTACTTAATTTAGTAAATTTGTCGAGCAGAGGAGAAAACTTCTGGACTCCTGACTGTGAATGTATACTCGATGAAGATAAGTTTCTCTGCTAATTTTGCAACACATAAGAACGGTTTCAGTTGTAAAAGCTTTGGAACTGTAGATTTGTTGAAGCACGTTCACACAGTACATCTGCAGATTATCATTTCAGTCAATATCCGTTTGATGCGTTCCATTTCTAACGCGTCCTTTGCAATCACGGAGACAACATCACACGCCATGTTTGTCAGGCTTTTAGCCAAACCTAAAATTTTCAGAATGAATTATATCCAACATCAGACTTGGGCGTTTATACGAGAACTTGAAGCAAACATGTGTATCAGAATTGATTCTACAATACAAATTGCGGACGTCGCCAGTTTCTCTACAAAAATGGCGCTTCCATGTACATATATTTAAGAATTAGTCTAAGAGATAAATTAATTTTTTTTTCTTCCATTTTTTCTTCCATGTACGAATGTATCATTCTTGTGATATGATTAATATCATGCTTATGATACTGTCAATGTCATTCTTGTGATGGGATCAATGTCATTCTTGTGATACGATTAATGTCATTCTTGTGATACGATTAATGTAATGCTTATGATACGGTCAATGCCATTCTTGTGATGCTATTAATGTCATTATGGTCATACGATTAATGTAATGCTTATGATACGGTCAATGTCATTCTTGTGATGGACTCAATGCCATTCTTGTGATACGATTAATGGCATGCTTATGATACTGTCAATGTCATTCTTGTGATACGATTAATGTCATGCTTATGATACTGTCAATGTCATTCTTGTGATACAATTAATGTCATGCTTATGATACGTAGGTTATGGTCGTAAATGATACAGTCAAAATCCGATGTAAGGCAGTTAAGAGTATTGTCACCTCTGCTGAAACATCTGCAGTGAAAAGAAATGGACAAATACTTGTGTTATTACTGCAACTTAACTTCAACGTAGAAATGGACAAATACTTGTGTTATTACTGCAACTCAACTTCAACGTAGAAATGGACAAATACTTGTGTTATTACTGCAACTCAACTTCAACATGCACAGAGGCTAAATAAAAAATTGGTTTCTACCATCTGTTAAGTATTTTCAAATACTAAATACGTACCCCACAACAACAACGACAACAACAACACACACTTATTCCAGAATGATCTCTCTGTCTATGATAGGCGAGAAAGAATTTTTACATAATAATTGGTCTTACTAATGTTTTGCAAAAGTCTGTTGTAGCAGCATAATTGTGGTTTCGTAAATAAACTATGGACATTTTCGTTTGAGTATTATTAAATTGGAAAGAGAAATATCCTTTTTAATGGTATAGCCTGGAATACACTTTAAGAAATGAACCATATTTGCTGAATTGCTTCTATTTTAATATTTCCATCATCAATATTGTATTATTTATTCATGTTATATTGAATTGAATATGCGTTTGAAAGCAATAAAATATGATAAGGATGGAGATGAAATTTCTTCGCAATTTAAAAAAATCTGAAATAAAGTAAAGTATGGTCAATTTAATTTTAATTTTTTATTTTGGGTTAAACCCCTTCATTTCATAAAGAAACGATACAGACTGTATAGTCCCACTAGGCGTACCAAAGCATACATGGCAGTAAAAGATGGAATGGCAGTACAAACAGCATGTCTGGAGTTTCTCGTGCCAACACAACCACTTAGTACATGTACTAGGAAAAATGGACCCAGACAATGTGATTGTTGGGAAATCCCACCCAGACAATGTGATTGTTGGGAAATCCCACCCAGACAATGTGATTGTTGGGAAATCCCACCCAGACAATGTGATTGTTGGGAAATCCCTATAGTTGAATCTAGAAGAAGAGGCTCAATAGCAAATCACTTGAAAAAAAATGGCCAAATATGGATATGGATATACATGCCAGGAGGTTAGAGATACTGCCACTGACCTTGCCATTCAGAATAGGAAGATAAAGAAAAATTGGATGCTGACTAAGAAATGGTTTAGATGTTTTATCAAGAGATGGCCAGATTTAAAAGTCGTTCGACCTTGGAAGGACAGAGAGCTAGTTCAACAAGCACCCAGAATGTCAGCAAATACTTTGTCGAACTTGACCACGTGCTTACCAAGTACAATCTAAAGGAACTGCCACACTTGATATACAACATTGATGAAATGGGAGTTACCATCAACCATACCCCTCCCTACATAGTTGCTGGCAATAAGTTCCATCCTCCTGCAGTAGTTTCTGGCAAATCAGCAGCATTTACTATTATTTCAAGTTAAAGCTCATCTAGCATTGCAGTTTCTCCTTTCTTTGTCTTCCCTGGTGAAAGAATTGGGACTCTGAATTTTCCGCATGGTACAAGACCAGGGGCTGATGCCAATAAGTCAGAGACTGGGTGGTCTAATTCTGTAATTTTCCGCCATTACTTGGAGACCCGCATTCTTCTTTTTGCACCAGGTAGAGGTGACGAACCATTCCTCCTTCTTCTAGATGGGCACAAAACTCACATTTCTGTAGGACTCATAGAATGTGCAACGGAACACAACATCATTATACACATCCTCCCAGCCCACACAAGTCATCTCCTGCAGCCCCTTGATGTTGGTTGCTTTGGGCCTTTCCAGAGGACATACAACTCTGAATCCACAAAAGTAAGAGATCTTACCATGGTGTAGTAACCAGCACAATATATATGAGACAGAATGCAAAGCTTATGCTCAAGCATTATGATCATGTAACCTACAGTCAGCCTTCAGCAAAACAGGAATTTATCCCTTATGCCCTGATATAATACCAAAGCATGCTCTGGCACCAGCAGAAGTTTTCATGCAAGAGGGGAACATCACTAATCCCGTTCCTGACACAACACAGATGATCAAAAAACAGTAGCAGTGAGAGAGAGAGAGAGAGAGAGAGAGAGAGAGAGAGAGAGAGAGAGAGAGAGAGAGAGAGAGAGAGAAAATTGATGACAAACATGCAACACATAAAAAAGTTTGACAAAAGAATGTTATTATTAAAAGAAATAAAATCCAGGAAAACAGGAAAACCTAGAAACCCTATGGGCAAAATTGTATCAGGTTGCTGCATCATAGAGGATGATATTGAAAAACAAGTAAGAGAACATATCACACGGATTCAGAAGAAAAATGGGAGTAAAACTTAAGGACGACAGAAGTAGATTTTGAAGACTAAGAAACAAAAACAGAAAGGAAAACAAGACACATCTGTAGTATCCTCTGTATGCAATAATGGAAGCAGCAAAACGATGGCACCAGCATCTACACAGCCCGGTCCAAGCCATATTTACATCAATGATTCTATAGACACAGACACTGATGATGTCGAAGCTGCTGAAGAAGAAAAGTGTCGTGTTTGCAAAAAGGATACTCCTGATGCAGTTAGGCAGAGTGTCTGATTGGTATTTGTAAAGTGCGATACATGTCAACACCGGGTACATCTTATGTACTGTCGTGATGCTGGTTTCATCCGAATGGGTGAGCAGTTTTTCTATGTTCACTGTGAAAATTAAACATGTGAAACTTTATTGTATTGATATTAATGTGATTTTTTTTCCAGTAGTTCATATTTGTACCTAAGACAATTTTTATTGTTTTTATTTAATTATTTTTCATTATTAAATTTTACATTTTAAATAAATAATATAACTCTCTCTCTCTCTCTCTCTCTCTCTCTCTCTCTCTCTCTCTCTCTCTCTCTCTCTCTCTCTCTCTCTCTCTGTGTGTGTGAATGATATCAGCTAAGCAGCAATCCACATATTTTATCCATGCATTGCTACAAATATTAAATAAATAATGTGTTCATGAAATTGTGAAGAGAGTTACCTTTTTTCTCTTAATCATAAATTTTGTAATAATCATACATGACTATATATTTTCTATGTATTGAAAAGATACTTACACTCAAATACATAAAATAAATTAAATATGAATAAAATCTCACTCCATTGAACAAAATTTTAAAAAAGATTCTAATGATGATATAGTTTAATTCAAGATATATAAGAATAAACATATATTCTACATCAAAAGACATTAAATCAATTTTAAGAAAATGTGTATCCATTCACCATTTTCAATTTTTAACTCCCCCTCCCGCCTCCGTCTACTGATTCATGTGGTTATATGGTAATTAACAAACAAGCAGTACATGTAAGTGCACAAACTGCATATACAAAGAACGCAAAATAATGTTTCATGCTCAAAATTGTTTTATATTTTATTTCCAAAACACGGAGATGCTATCAACTATTAATTATTAATTTCTATACCTTGACCAAACTGACTTTTTTGTCAGTGGCACGAACCATGGATATTTTCCGGAAATAAGTTGTCTTACACACGCTCAGAAAAACGGTAATTCTCAGATAATTTAGAGGAATGCCAAACATTTTTCAACGATGAATAAATTAAGTAGATATAATTTAACACTTTCTATGGGGATTTGAATAGTTTCTCACAATATTATAATGCGCGTGTTAAAAATTGATGTTAATCATGGCAGGTCGAGGATATATATATATATATATATATATATATATATATATATATATATATATATATATATATATATATATATATATATATGATGTAGGTTCTTGACATTAAACTTTTACATTTGTATGCACAAAGCGCTCATAAGACGAAAATGACGAAGACGATGATGATGATGACGATGGTCGTGAATATGATGATGATGATAATAAACTTAGGTTTGCAAGTATTGTTGTTTGGCTCGTTAAAGGAATTATTCGCTTTACCTGTTGAATTGATGTAACCTATGTAATATGTTGTAAAAATTTTGAAATATTTTATGGTGCAATACTCTCTCTCTCTCTCTCTCTCTCTCTCTCTCTCTCTATATATATATATATATATATATATATATATATATATATATATATATATATATATATATATATATATATAGTGTGTGTGTGTGTGTGTGTGTGTGTGTAATAATGGACTGGCATATATTTTCTAGTGTTTCCCCTGCCATCACCAATTAATGCTCTCTCTCCTATACACAAGTTTTATTACACCTTTTGAACATCTCTTACTTGCCGTGTATGAAATAGAATGTAAAGGAGTGAACACTATTAAGTTCTCATGCACTTGATTCCGATTCTCTTTCAAGTATGATTCATTGCAATAAAGTATTTGATTTAAAAGTACAACAAACCGATACGGCTACTCCTTAGACTCATTTTGACACTGATAGGTCATGACCTCTATGAATATTTATTTTATGATTGATAACGTTTTAACCTAACCTATAGGTTTCTTTGATTTCCAGATAAATATTGCATTTAAAGTTGTGACAGGGCACCCATTTATCTCAGCTCTAAGATTAATCCATAGTACGGTAGTACACGTGACTCAAGATCTTCATTGACTGAGAATAATAACTTATACTTGAATTTAAATTGATGTCTAATGGTCTACCTGGCAGAGATGTAATAACATACATACGAGATCTTGAAACTATGCCAAGATATGTTTCAGATTAATACCTAATTATTGCATACTGTGGAAAACAGTCAAATAGTAGATACTGAATGTGTGCAAATCAAAGGATTAGTACTGCATGCTCTCTCTCTCTCTCTCTCTCTCTCTCTCTCTCTCTATCTCTCTCTCTCTCTCTCTCACACACACACACACACACACACACACAGACTGAGATTTGGTTACTTTATCCCACAAATGGTCGATAGCAATATACGAGAGTGATAGAAAGTGTAACCTCCGACATGACCAAAACTTTTAATCTCATGTACAGGGGCGGATCCGGGGTGGGGTGGGGCTCCACCCCACCCCACCTCCTAAAAAGAGCTCGAAACAATCAAAAGATTAAGTTTTCTTTACAGTTAGATGGTTGAAATTATGACCTGAAAAATCTGCAAGAACTTAATGGGGCCTTCGCTCCCCGGACCTCCACTGGGGTTCCATTCTACAGACCCCTCGCCAACGTTTTAAACAATATTTCTTTATCTGCCATTGATGTATGTGCTCCTATAAAAGGAAATTGCCTAGTTATGGACAAGAGAAAGGATAGACCAGTGTAAAATTATAAGATTCAAATAGTGGCAGTCCTCCCCATTAAAGCTAGTTACATATGCCCAGTAAAACTAAGTATTTATATGTGCCTTATACAGAAGCTTGCATAGCTACGTCGCATTATAATTCTATAATTCCTGCAAAAAATATTATAAATCACCATAGGCTCGGGGGGGGGGGGGTATTAATTTTTTGTTTCTTTGTTTTTTATTTTACTGCCGAAGCTTTCACAGTTTATATTGAAGTTTAGCAATGATTGCAAAATTTTCAAGACTACGATTCGCTTTTTTCTTCTTCTATAAAGCCACAGCATGGCAAACGAGGTTATCGATAAAGTTAAAAGTATACATGACTGTCGTCTCCCAGCATGAAAATAATACGTATCATTTTCCTGATTACTAAAATATATTTATCCGTGTATCTACTTATGTGGGTTTCATGGCAATCATGATCACTAAAATACATTTATCCTTTTGTCCTATTATGTGAATTTCATGACCATCAACAATGTGCACGCTACTGCAGTACAAATAAATGCTTGTCTAAAAACCAACCTACTTTACATTACTGAATTAATTTTTGTATTGACTTTTATCTCTCAGATTTTATTTAGACACTTCTTGTATTTTCATATTATTACATGCTATAGTCGTGACATTCGGTATACAAATTAGATGTCATAGTCACATGAACAAGGTGTGACGTCAATTGGAGATATCTCTATTTGAACAGTGATTACTAACATGTACGCTCATCCCTCATATAAACACAAACATTACGAGATTCACGGGGGAGGGGGGGGGTACCATACCATTTGCTCTATGTTTAAACTTTAGATGTAGGCGAACACAGAGCTAGACTGTATTGACGGCAATGGACCTCAAGATTTCTTTAAATTAACACAAGTTTGAATTGAATAGGTAGGTAGCTTCGGATATTGTTAAATAGGTACGTAGGTAGGCATGCGGGTTTTATTAAGTAGATGTACTGGTATGTAGGTTTGCAGATAAATAGATAGATAAATAGACAAATAGACAAACATTTTACTTTTTGAAGGTTCATACTGAACATCATAGACTAACTAATCCGGAGGAGGACTTAATTTCTAAACTTCATGGCTACCCCTGGGGATTTCAACGCTACTGAATGGAACAGAATTGTTTTATAAGGCATTTTAAGTATTAACAGCATGGTCATAACTTCCTAATATGGACTACAGTACTCTGTTTTTAATTAGGAACATTTTCAAAAACATTTTCAAGGAGAAATAACATTGTTTCGATCAATCAGTCTAGCAACAAATGTCTGTATATAGGGCCAAAGATGTATGATTAATTTCAGAGCTTTGATTACAAAAGTTTTAGCTCAGTGATAATTTTTTTTATAGGAAAAGTATCATAATCACTACTTTTGTAATCGCAGTAAATAACTAATATTTTATTTATTTCTTCCGCAACTTCATTTCATATATTCCTTGCAAGTATAAATGTATAATTTCACTTGTAGTATAATGTCGTCATTTGGCTTATGTATATGTTGTGTTTTAATGTCCTTTAGGTATTTTCCTTTCTGAAAATAATATATATATATATATATATATATATATATATATATATATATATATATCTATATATATATATATATATATATATATATATATATAATGTTTTCACGAGAGAAAAAAGAATACAATACAGATATGATATAGAGCATGTGATGGATCAAACTTAACAAGTGAGAACTCGTATTGGTATTAGATGTTATTAGATAAAATATGTTTTAGGTATGGAAAATATGCTCATGAGAACTTGCATATTTCTCTTCACACTAAAAACAGTATATTGGAGAATTGTTCAAATTACAGAAACAATGAGAAAACAGTTTGAGAGAAGGAGACAAATGAAATACAAAATTGAGATGGGGCAGATTAAAGAAAGATAATTATTGATGTCGGTTTTACAAATATTTTTGACATTTCTTTTTTTAGAAAAAAATATGATTTGTATGTGTGAATGTTTTCTTATTTTTTTAAGATGGAGTAAATTTGGCGCTGACCTAAAAAATCACCTTTGAAATCACCTGCAGAACGAACACTTTCCATTTCAAATGAAAACTCTTTATGCAAACATTTCACTAGTACGGCATACCCTGGTGGAAATTAATTTATCTTTCCACTTAGATCTATTTACCAGGTTGTGTTGTTAATGGCGTCAACATGTTGAGTTAGATCAGGTAAAATTACCTGATTGCGGTACCTTTTTTGTAAAATGAAAACGTAAAGATATTATTTTATGTAGCAAATACTGTTCTAGGTGCATTCAGGTACAACCGGTTAAAAAATAGGGACATTGCACAATAACCTGGAATCACATAATCACATGCTATTTACTAAGAGGTGTGTGTATTTGTCTGCCATTGTCTGCGTGGGTCTCTCTCTCTCTCTCTCTCAGGTTCAACCGTGTGCCTAGATAAAAGCTCTAATGAACTTTCAAGAGTACCATAACATTTCCAATTTCATTAAATACATATACATTATATTTGATTAGTTGACGATCACATCATCGTCATTATAATTATTGTCGTCGTCATTGCAGTTGACAGCGTCATATTTGGCAGTAATCTACGATGTTTTCACTGTCAAATATAATAATAATAATAATAATAATAATAATAATAATAATAATAATAGATATTATTATTATTATTATTATTATTATTATTATTATTACTATCGACTCTTAAAAATCTAGGTTTTTCTTCTTCCTCCTCTTCTTCTCGCCGCCCTCATGATCATCACCACCACCATTATTATTATTAGTAGCAGGAGCAGTAGTACTAGTAGTAGTTGTCGCTCATAAAATGTCGCTTTAGCTGTTATGATGGAGCCTGAACTGTCTTGCAAGCTAATATCCTGCAACGAATAAATAAATGGCCAACAGAATGAATGAATGAATAAATGAATGAATGAATGAATGAATGAATGAAACTAATTGCATACCAATTCTCAAAAGAGTCCACTAAGTGTTAATGTACCTGTGATATTCATATACCCTACCCCCTTCATGGAGCTGATAGATAGATAGATAGATAGATAGATAGATAGATAGATAGATAGATAGATAGATAGATAGATAGATAGATAGATAGATAGACGATTTGGTTGACGGACAGACAGAGAGACGGATGGGTGTATGGATTTATGGACACAGATAAATATGTTGATGGAGTTTTGAGAGAGAGAGAAACAGAGAGAGAGAGAGAGAGAGAGAGAAAGCGGCGTCAAAGACTGATTCACATCTGAATTCGTCAATTTGATAATCCACTTAGTTGTGCTTTCTGACGCAACTAGCACTATGCATGGGCTTGCATGCACATTGGTTCAATATTAAAAATCAAGAACGACCACACCCTGCTGAATGATAATTGCGAAGGATATGTGCATAAAAAATAAAATACCAGTTGACCATTTCAAATGGAATCTTGTTGTTGTGTTTTTAATTGACTCTAAACCTCATAACGCTACTTGAGTCAATTACTTTGTTACCTCGTTTTAATGTAAGGTTGTTTCCATATATGGACCGGTATATTATGATGTACGGAATTATGAGTGGCCGGATGTATTCAGTAAATTATTTTCGAACATCCGTCAGTTCAATCATACAGTTCTTTGTGTGTTAATGTGACATGACTACTAGATCCGAACATTCAAATCAGAATGCATGTTTGACAATATTATAATAGAAAATTGGTATTTCGAATATTCTAATAGAAAATTGGTATTTCGAATAGTCTAATAGAAAATTGCTATTTCGAATATTCTAAAAGAAAATTGCTATTTCGAATATTCTTTTATTACTTAACGAGTTTGGCAGCATTTTGTAAAAGAAATAAGCAAGGCGAAAATGTCAACTATACAATGTTGAATTAGAATACAAGAGAATAACTTCAAACCTGCTAAGTGCACCTGAAATTCAAACTTCGACTCATAGGGTAGTCAAAATGTCAAAATTGTGAATAGCCACATTAATGACAATACTCGCATTGCCATTTCACAATAATCACATTGCCATTTATCACAATAGTCACATTGCCATTTCACAATAGTCACATTGCCATTTCACAATAGTCACATTGCCATTTCACAATAGTCACATTGCCATTTCACAATAATCACATTGTCATTTCACAATAGTCACATTGCCATTTCACAATAATCACATTGCCATTTCACAATAGTCATATTGTCATTTCTATTAATAATACTCTTTACATTAGTTCTGTCAGGATCAGTTGTAGTTTAGTCCTGCAAATCATTAACCCACCCCTCCCCACGACCACCACCACCCACCACCGCTCTATCATCTCACCACGGAAAGTTAGCTCCGATATATTTACGCATTTGGCCTTTTATTCAAGTTTTTGAAGTCATTACATAGCTATCGAATTACCAATAACCTTAAAATCTGACACTATGCCTTTCCTTTATTTCCTTAAAAGCCAGTACATGTAGATTGTCAGCTTTGTATATAATAATGTGTTCATGGGACAGATGACATGACTTTGGAACTGACAAATTTAAGTTGTAGAGATCGAGAATTTGCTGTTGGAATAAAGATTGCTATTCTCGGTTTTTAGCTGTGAATTAGTACCAAGCCATAGATTTTATAATATATTCTAATTTGTGCAGGGATTATTCACTTTTTCTTTCCGGTGCCTCACTTCAAAATGACTGAACTGTCTGCTCGAATCCCTCTTTCCCCATGAAACCGAATGGTCACTCCTAAACTTGGTTGAGGCATTGAGGTAGGGGAACTATTACTAGGTCCCTGTCTCTGATAGAGGTTGCATTATAATGTTTACAGAATCCACAAGGCCATTTCACACCTGGACATATTACGTATAAGATGAGCAGTATCAAGTTTGAATGAGTTTCTTCTGGCTTAGCGGAAAATCCCAATATCTGCATTGGGCATTTTATAGTCGGTCAAAAAGTTAATCCCGTCGGACATGTCCGGCATAATCTACTAGTATGACAAATTCCGAAGACCTGCAATCAACGTATCCAACTTTAATTAAATCAAATTGGCCACATATCCGTGTTATTATATTTGGTGAACAAATCCATTCTCATAGAAGCCAATGTGAGCATAGTCCCCAGCATTTAACCGTTCCGTCTCTCAGTTTGAAGTTGAAGATAAATAGGGAAAATAATACCAACACTTTATTGCAACTGAATCGGAGCCTCAACCAATTTACTCAAGACTCCTCACCTAAGTAATTTAATTAAATTTTACTTCCCAGTGTTTTTCACATTTCGGCTTGGTGGAAATTGGAGGATACACAATAATACCAAAGTAGACAAAGAAAAGTGGATGGATTTAATACTTTTTCTTAGCAATCAACGAAATTTCGAATCCTATCCGAATACATACCACGAAATTAGACATTTATATCTTTAAGTTCAAATAAACATATGATGATTTTATTTGAGTGTGGGTGTCCCTTTTTGAGTCTTCTTGCTTTAAGCCGCTTCAGGTTCTAGTGTTCTAAGGCGGCATATCTCCAGAGAAGATTCCTTTTCTTTCCATGTTTTTGGAATTATACTTGATTTCGTTTTCCAGAAACGAGAATCATAATAGTTTCAGAATACTTATCAATCCGTAGATTGTCGTAAAGGTGAATGTACCATATACGTACATCTAAATAGACGTTATCAAACGCGTGTAATATGACAGACAAGTACAGCGCAGTCATAACAGAAAATGATTAAAATATAAGCATCACAAAAACTTTTAAAAACAATTGTTTTCAAACACACCAATGATCGAGCGATACGGTTGTCTAATTGTCGTTATCTCGCTCAAAATATAACGTGGTGGACATCTAACGAACATTACCAAAATATTGCAATAATGAAGGTAGCAAAGAAGATTTTTCAATATTTTGTCCAAGTCTTCTTAGCTGAGTGAAACGAGTCACTTTTAAAACAAGGAGCACAACTTCTTTTCATCTGATCGAAAGAAGCATTTTCTTTAGAACGCGCACGTGGTCCGCATAGCAATAAAATCTCCAATATGTCGCGCGGAGTCAGTCAGTCAGACACAAGCATGACGTCCACACAAACGCCACACAACTGCTCTCCTCTCAGACCTTTTCACTTTTACTTAACTGGTTTTCCGTAATGAGTAACCATATTCGAGTACTGTATATGTGAAAGTTTTTATGTGTGATATTTGTAAAGAAAACTAGCACACGATAGTACCCGTCAAAATTAAAGTAATTTTCAACTGGGATAGCGGTACTGGGAATATTATATCTTCTTTCCTCGAACGTTAATATACCTAAAGACTCATCTTCGAAAACGTAAAGCAAACGATATCATGCAAGCGACAGTCTGAAAACTAAATAAATGTCGTAAAACACCGGAATGGCTATGACAGTTGTGTTGGGGGTGCCTTCTTCTAATTATTTCTTCGGGGGATGGGGGGGTGGCGGGGGATTTTCGTTTGAGTATTTTGAAGCTCCGGAATAAGACCTCTGTACCAAAAAGTACACTTCTCCAACATTCTAATATTTCGGTAAGATAAGACTTACATTTATACGG
>JAQPZY010001093.1:1212500-1232524 GCA_029931535.1 Margaritifera margaritifera | reverse complement strand
CATTTGTATCATCACAATTATGTGTGTCCAGTATAAGGTTTTGAGAGATTAGTGCTTGTACAGTTATCTCCCAATTTAAAAAATATGTATGTACACGTCATATCTTGTGGGAGGTATTCTGTAAGCATGTCTTTACTCTCGTTTACTCACATTGAGATGAATTATGTGTTGTAAGTGGAAAAGCTGCAATTCCGCTGCACTACAGCTTCAAATCAGGTGAACTCATTTTCTGAAAAGCTCAACTTCGAATGGGTTAACTACAGTTCTGCTGCACATCCACTACAAAACTGCTGCATTAATATGTTGAAATTATGCTTCAAAGCAGTTATAACTTAGGGTCCATCTGCAATGCCATCGCATTTTCACTTCAAAATCGCAGAATTTAGGCTTCATTTATGCTGAAAATGTATGTTGCACTTCCACTGAATTCATCCGCTGAGATAGGGCTGGAAAGTTCATTTTATAAATTATTAGGCCCAACTGTAATTCTGCATCATTTCCACTTCAAAACCACCGAATTTATGCTTCAGCTCCACTCAAAATTTAAGCTGCTCTTCACTGAAATGGGTCTGGTGAAATTAGGTTGAATGCCTCATTTTGCATATTAATGTATGCTAAAATTCCGCTAAAACTTTGCTGACTTTCCGCTGAATTTTATTACAGACTTTGATGGAATTATTGAGGCAGATTTGCAGTGGAACATACGTTTTTTCACTCTTATGCTGCAATTTGGCTGTATTAATGCTTCGACTCTGCTTTTTCTCTGCTACCTTGCTACCTATTTCCATAATATTCCACAGCATAACTGCTGCTTTTGAGC
The DNA here is from genome assembly GCA_029931535.1 of Margaritifera margaritifera. Classification (NCBI taxonomy): domain Eukaryota; kingdom Metazoa; phylum Mollusca; class Bivalvia; order Unionida; family Margaritiferidae; genus Margaritifera; species Margaritifera margaritifera. The sequence goes on along the minus strand of JAQPZY010001093.1, from coordinate 1,231,704 downwards.
TGCAAATCTGCTGTGTTTTTTTTGGCCTGATTACACACTGTGCTATATCCAGTTTGTTATAAATATGTATGACTGGGATTACCATTAAAATTTTAATGTACGAATTTTAACTTGAAATAGGCATAGGCTTTGATTTTGACCATTCTAACTGAGCCTTACCAAAGGACAGTGGCTTTACCACAGGACAGTGGCCTTCACACTTCATGAATGCTGCTATTTGAGGAATGGCATCATGAGTTTACACAATTTTTTTTCAGGTAATTTGGATCAAAAGGGAATATGAAGAAAGTTAAGTTCCTTGAAAATATTAATAGTTTAACACTCCCATGTCTTCTATCACAGTGAATCCCATCTGAGACTGATTTCTTTGCTCCAAGTAAACAGTCTTGATTACCACCACAAAGTTCTTTTGATTTATTCCTATCATATGTATTTCTTTTCTCCATATAATTTATCAATATCTATCTTCCTCACATCAAAATCCCTCCATGGGATTTTAAGCATGACCAGGAAGCCCAGGTCCTATCACTCTTGTGCAAATCATTTCAATAAAGTCTAATCTCTCTGCCTTCTTCTTTGACAAAAACTGTTAGATGACTCCAGAATTAATGGGCACAGTTGTCTGGAATGGTTGTGCTGGAAGAGCTGGCATTGATGTCTTTGCCAGACACCAAACTCTCCCAAGCAGCATCAGCAGCATTAATCTTGGCTGTAAACAGGCAGCTGCAATAATGTGAGGACTCTTAAAATAATGTTGGAATGCAGGCAGACAAACTCTAACATCTTCAAAGACTCTTGCAAGTCTTTCACAGGGTTAGCTTTTTAGGATTCTTCACTTGACAGTTTCAGGTAGTTTGGTCAGTAAAGGGACATAACTCACCCAGCTGTAAGGCCAAGCGATCCTATGGTATGGTCCTTTGTCTGTCATACATCATCTATTCACAATTGATATTTACAGTTTCTTCTCAAACCCTGCATCACCAATTTTCACAATTTCTAGGAAGCATTTTGGCATCAAGGTCTTTTAGATGCTTATCCTTTACCGAGTATGGTCACCATTAAAAAAAAAATTGAAAAACCTTAAAACAACTTCTTGAAAACTGCTCAGCAGAATTTGAAAAAATTTAACAGAAAGCATCCTGGCATGAAGACGTTTAAAATTTTGTTCAAATAATGCTGATCTGCTTTCAGATATGACTGCAGTTACTAAAAACAGACAAACTTTTAAATGACTTCAAATAAATTACTTAATAGAATTTCAGAAAATTTTACAGAAAGCATCCTGGCATAATTGACTTTCAAGTTTGTACAAATGATGCTGATGCACTATCAAATATGGCTACCATTACTTGAAATATAAAACCTTTAAACAACTTGTACTCTGCAGAATTTGATGAAATTTTTCATAAAACATAGCTGTGTAATGACTTCAGAATTCGAATAAAAGACCAAATGTGGAAATATATTGGAGTTAATTTTCAATGGCAAGATAATCAGGGGAGGGGGAGGGGGGTGGGGGTGGTAATGGTATGTGGAATGTCCAACTACAGTTTACACATATGTTTCGGAGCTCTTATATATATATATATATATATAGATATATATATATATATATATATATATATATATATATATATATATATATATATATATATATATATATATATATATATATATTGTTATGTATGATGTTTATATAATATTATATATATTTTAGGAAATTATAAATGTTTCTTCACTTTAATATTTGCTTAAATCTTTATGTTTATTAGGAAAAACATGTATAACTAGTGTCCTTGAATTAGGTTGTTTTGATCAATATGTTTTCTCAATTTGAAGGTCAAGGTTGAATTTTGTTTACAGTTAGAATTCCATTAAGATGACTCATGTTCTAGAACATTCTGTCATGTGACCAATCTTTATATATGCCATGTTTGGTGGACATTTATTCAGTTTTGACATTACCATCAGTCTTGTAAAGAGCTATTACAGTTGTGAAAATTCATTCCAAATTCTAAGAGAGGAATTATTTTAAATATTCATTGGATTATAACAGTGCTCATAAACTTTTGGATTTTGGATTTTTAATTGATGATTTTGGAATTTAAGTGAACTTATTCAGATATTTTGGAATACTTCATTTTGACATCAGCACATCAAGATTTCTAATACATCAGGACTTTGGAGACCATTAGCACATCATAACATTCAAGGACACAGCCGTGAATTCGGAACATTCTATATTTAGGACTTGTGATTAGAACAATCATTCTTATTGGATTATTAGGATTTCAAAACACATTACTGTAAGTGACTTTTTGATTTTTCATTTTAATTATCTAGTAATAAATTGCTTGTTGATTTTTACTTGATTTGTTGGTTTCACTTTCTTTCTGTTACATTTTTCTTAGACCATAGAGTCGTAACAATATATATATATATATATATATATATATATATATATATATATATATATATATATATATATATATGAACAAAATTTGTATCAGTTTTGGTTCTATGTCATTGATGCTTTTGAAATAATAACACAATACAGGTCATTGTGGAGACTAACAAGCTCTTTTCAAAAGCCATATTCCCATGTTACAAGTACTTTTCAAAACAAGAAATACAACCTTGCTTGCAGGAGCCTGAAAAAAGTTGAGTACCGTATATATTTGTGAATAATCCGATACCAACTGCAAACTGCATTGATCCAGATATGCCATTGCATAATGTGCCAGCAGATCTGGGTCTATGCAGTTTGTAATGACTAATCAGTAGAACAAACAACATAGACCCTGATCTTCCTGCGCATTATGTGACGGCAGATCAGGGTCTATGTTGTTTGCATTTAGACCTAGTTTATATGTAAGTATATACGGTACATAGGCCTTTTATAGAGGTCTTGAATGAGTGCCCATCTGAATAAGGTTGTTTGGTGCTTCAAGTTTTGACTAAAATGGTTGCATTTGCAACTAAAATTCATAAATGACAAGTAAAAATTATCAACTGTTTGACCTTCAGAATCATAATGTTGCAACTAGAAAATGACATCATCAGTTTCTAATTACAAGTTTATACCATGCTTTGCACTTAAAGCATTCAGTAGATGCAGTTTAATTCAGCATAATCCCTTTTCAAATGTGAGACTACTGGTTCCTACATTAAGTCTCCATCTTTACATGTGACTGATTTGTGCAATTAACCTCAGCTAATGGTACCGATCCAGAAAAATGCAGACATCAAGACAAATACTGAATATTTTATTGGTAGCAAAATTACTGCCAGTCAAATTTCTGTAAATATAGGTATGACTAAGGCTCTATTAATATAAACTATTCTTAAAAGAAAACAAAGGTTAAAGACTTTTGTCAGTAAATTTGAAGTCATACAATATGTAGGGAGATGGTTTAAAAAACTCCAAGTAGTGAATTTTAATGGTTGGTCTGAGGTTGAAGCAGATGATCATTGTTGACACTTCTGTCAGACAGATCTAGGTATACTACTAAAAATAACATTATGCTTTTTTATAATTACTCTTTTTTTATCTTAATTAAAACCTTGTTTTTTTTAAAAAAAATTCTACCTTTAATTATCCACTCAATTGATTTCTGCTGTTAGTGTCTAAGGTGACCAAATTATTAAGGCTTGTTAAGGTCAAATTTGGAATGGCCACTAACATTTTCAAGTGGGTCTACTGAAGTTTATGCGGTAATTGGAGAGCTGTTGTTGTTTTTGTTGTTTCTTTTTTGAAAAACAAGGATGGGAGTTAAGTCTCAGAATCTAAGGCAAATTTTTTATGCATATTGGGCTACTTTCATTTTGGACAAGTCAGAAATGAATCTGACATGTCTTGAAGAACTTTGGCATAATTGATGAAAAATATAAAAAAGTCATGGAAAGTATAAGGTACATGTAAGTTCTTTATAAAAGTTGACAACTGTGACAGGTCTAGTCAGAGGTACTTGAAAAGGCCCAATGAATTTTTTAAATAAGTCATCCCCAAATTAGTTATAGCACATATATAATTCTGTGTAAAGTCATAAACCAATCAAGCAGAAATTTTTGATACATCTTTGTGAGAGCCAAAATTAATCAAAGACATGTTTCAGAGACTTGTCCATAAATTCTTTAAGACTTGTCCAGCACATGTGCAACACAAAACATCTTTCAGATTCATAAATGATATATGTAAATTTTTATAAAAATCATTGACATATATCATTTATGAGTCTGAAAGATGTTTTGTGTTCCACATGTGCTGGACAAGTCTTAAAGAATTTATGGACAAGTCTCTGAAACATGTCTTTGACAAATCTCAGCATCTCAATTCTATTGCAAAATTATATTTAATAAAAATGGTCAGTCCTTTTGAAAGCAGAGGCCTCTTCATCTGTCTCTTTACATTTTTCAATACTGCAGTGTGTATATTAAAATATCATGGCTAGTTTTGTTATTGTACAAAGTGGGAGCATTAAAGGTAACCATGGTGTGAAAATCAATTCTCTGGATTGCAGTACCATCTGTGCTCGTGTATAAGCCAGGTCCAAATGCAAACAACATAGACCCTGATCTGCCATTGCATAATGCACTGGCAGATCAGGGTCTATGTTGTTTGTTCTACTGATTTGTCCTTACAAACTGCATAGACCCTGGTCTGCCAGCGCATTATGCGACAGCAGATCTGGGTCTATGCAGTTTGCAGTTGGTATCAGATTATACATGAGAATATACAGTACAGTTGAAGAAAAATATAATATACATTGAATAAGGGGCTGCTAAAATTTTCCATGATGATGAGAATGTTTTAAACTACTTGATTCAGAATAACTTAAACACTATACACTAACTTCCAGGTTTTGGATGTTATAGTACAGTTAAACTCCTCCTTTTGTCAGTTATCTGATACAGTACAAGTGCACCTTCACCTCAGCAAGGTCAGTGACACTAAATACCAGTAGGCAGGATGAAAGTGTGATTAACACTACAACAGTAATTTACCCAGAAGATATTTTATAAACATATTTCATCAATGAAAAGCAAATAACCCCAACCCTAACATCACCCATGTAGTAATGGAATAAAATGAATACATTTAGACATTGAGAGAGATTGATTAGAGGGAGTGGGAGAGACGGACATTAAATAATCAAAGCCAATGACAAGAAAATATGACTATATATAATATTCAGCTAAAATAGCAAAATTACTAAGAAAATTTCTGTACTTATGTGCATCAGTAGAAAGCGAAATATTTGTAAAATCGATACACAAATAATATCGCACAAAATCCATACACAAATAATATCCCACAAAATCCATACACAAATTATATCCCACAAAATTAACTTCCAATAATCACCAACACAATTATTAAAAACATACCACTGCATCAAAAATGAATTCAATGATTCAAAAGCAACCACTGCCTGCATGTGTCTGTTCTGCTGTTCTCTTGTGAGTACATGTGCATGTTCCTTTATTCTTTATATATATTGTCCTCTTTCAGTCCTTTCATTCTGTTGGAGTGCATTTGTTACATCCTCCTATTGTTTACTCTAGTTTTTTCTATAGCATTAAATAACTACCTATATCCAACATGATCAATATAATCCTAAATTATCTTGTTGAAATCTCGGTTCAAGTTCCTAGACTTGTTCACAAGTCATTTTTTGACATGATAATTACTGTCTATACTTGCTTATAACTTGAGTCCAACTGCAAACAACTTAGACCCTGATCTGCCATCGCATAATGTGCTGGCAGATCAAGGTCTATGTTGTTTGTTGTACTGATTACTCCTAACAAACTGCATAGACCCAGATCTGCTTGCACATTATGCGATGGCAGATTGGGTTTGTGCAGTTTGCAGTTGGACTTGTAAGTGAGTATCAATGGTATGAGGAATACCAAATATGGTGTGAAAGACTGACAGTGTGATCAAGCATCAACAGCCATTATTTCATGCAAAAGGGTCAGATTATCAGTTTACCATCTGTACTCACTTATAAGTCCAGTCCAACTGCAAACTAGACAGACCAAATCTGTCGTCACATAATGTTCTGGCAGGTCTGGGTCTATGCAGCTTGTTGAGAGTAATAAGTAGAACAAACAATGTAGATCCTGATCTGCCAGTACATTATTTGACATCAGATCAGGGTCTATTGTGTTTGCTGTTGGACATAACTTATAAGCAAGTACAGATGGCAGCTAATAGCAATATGACATTTATTGACATAAAAAAAAGGGGATTGGTGGAGTTTGAAAATTTCACTGACCCATAATGCAGGCCATATATAGAACAGAGCACACGCATTATCCAGTTTATCCTAATGTGTCGGCTGTGCTCAGTTGTATGGTTAAAATGGAGAATGCTTTTGCCCTGATTTCTATATATAAACTAATGTTCTACTTGAGTTTCATCACTTCTTTGGCAAAAAATTACAAATTTTATTGATATGTTCTAGTGGTAGCATAACAGTCCTTTTGACTTGAGACAAAATTTAGGGCTGTTTTTCCTGTGAGAGCTAATTTTATATGTCCAATGTACCTTTTTATATACCTACCTTCTGGTGGAGTGTATTTTGCTCTGACACAGTCTGTCTGTCTGTTTGTCCATCTGTTCATTAACTTTTCTTTTTCTGCATGATAAATTCAGCTCTACAGCACTTACCTTCGCAAAACTTTACAGATAAGTTCTTCTTGAAGAAAGAAAGAAGCCTATAAATGTTGAGGTCAAAAGGTCAAAGGTCAAAGTCAAGATTGCTGTGAGTGGTTTCTATGCAGTAACATTAATTTAGCATCACAAACCTAGACCAAACTTTGTGGATGACTTGCACTTGGGGTAAGAGGAAAAAAAACTATGTTTTGGGGGGTCAAAAGGTCAAATATGAAGGTCAGTGTGACTGAAAGAAGAAAAAAGGTTTCTGCACAATAACATTAGTTGTACATTACAGTCCTGGACCAAACTTTGTGGATGGTTTGCACTTGGTGCAAGGAAAAAAACTATTCATTTAGGGTCAAAAGATCAAAGGTCAAGTTATCTGACTGAAAGAAGAAAAATGGTTTCTGTACATTGAGACTCCTTGTCATTGAGACTTGCTGGTCTCAGATCTCCAGCATCAACTATACCCTACAGGTGTCTACATAGGGAACTGTTAAACACAGGGCAGGCATATGATGTGCCATTTATCATACTCTTCTTGTAGGTTGGACTAGATAACTTTATATTAAATATTGGTATGGGGACTAGATAACTTTATATTCAATATTGGTATGGGACTAGATAACTTTATATTATATTATTGGCAATGGGGACTAGATAACTTTTTATTCAATATTGGTATGGGGACTAGATAACTTTATATTCAATATTGGTATGGGGACTAGATAACTTTATATTCAATGTTGGTATGGGGACTAGATAACTTTATATTCAATATTGGTATGGGGACTAGATAACTTTATATTCAGTATTGGTATGGGAACTAGATAGCTTTTTATTCAATATTGGTATGGGGGAATATAGTGTTACCTATATCCATCCATCTGTCACACCTTGGTTAGGTTCTGCATTTAGGTCAGTTTTCAGGCACCATGGTGGGGCATCTTTGTTCTGTGAATTTTTATACAGAACAGATTCATACATTTTATTCATTTTGTTCATATTTCCTTCTTGAAACAGTTTGACATTTTTTTATACTAAAATTGCCCTTTTCTCCTTATTTCTTGCTTCCTTTCTTTTTTTCTTGGCATGTATAAAGTATCTAATGCTCAATTGCCCAAAAAGCCCGTGAGCTGATGGTATGACCTTCTGATCTTTGTTGCATCATCAGTTCACCCTTCCCAGTCATTTGTCCGTCAACATTTGCTATTTATAATTTGTCTTCAGACCTAGTGGATATATTAAATCAAACTCTGGAATAATGTTCCTTACAACATTTTCCACCACAGTTGTGTTTATTGTTACAGTTTCTGTAAATTCATTACCGTATATACTTGCATATAAGTTGGATCCAACTGCAAACTCCATAGACCCAGATCTGCTACCATGAAATGCTCCAATTTGTGCAGTTTGTTAGGAGTTATCTGTAAAACAAACAACATAGACTCTGATCTGCTGGTACATTATACTCTGTGAGTATATACAGTAATTTTAATATCAGTAATACTTAATCTGTTGCTTTTGTGTAGCTTACTTTTTTTCCAGATGGAAAATACCCGTGACCACCTGATGAGAATTCATCCTCCCATAGGTTGACTTTTGAGAAAGATCTCTGGTCCAACCCATGTGCACTAACCTTCATTCTTTTTCAGGTGCAAGCCATTATATGGCTGCTTTAAAATATGTTGAAGAGAAAATTGCCGTTGCTTTGAGTCATGTTGCGAATTGAACATTTTCATTACTTGCATTGTTTTTACTGTGTGAAATTACCCTTAGATCAGTGGAACTAACTCTCTCAAGAGTTATTGGCTTTTCTTAGTTACGTTTTTGTTTCCTAACCTTGCATTTAGGTTACTCCTCATCAGCGGTGTCAGCATAACTATTATTGTGTTGAGAATTATTTTATTCCTTTTTCTAGCTTGGTAGGTATTTAGTTATCCCTATCCTTGCTGTCTTGATTCTGTTTTATTGTTCTAATACAACAACAAATCATTGGAATTCATATTCCATTTAATCTGACCTTGCTATTTTTATTCTATCCAAGGAGGTTGCACACCATTCCTTTCTTCATATATGTGTGCTTAGTGATCCAACACTTTTGTCCTTAAAAGTCCATTTAGGATAGTATTCCCTATTATTTTTACTTTATTATCAGCATCGTACCAAGCTGGGTTTTTTGTGTGCTAATTATCATCTTCAATACATAGTAATAGTGTTGCTGACGTCTTTGTAAAAAAAAAAAATTATACAGCATTGATGACTTATTGAAGCACCCACTACTAGCCCACAGCTCAGTGTCCACTGAGAGTGAGTTGTGACCTTTTCAGTCCCTGGGGCCCGTTGTTGGTGACAGGATCAAGCGAATCCATAAGGGAAGTACTATGATATACATATATCAGATCTGAGGAAAGGTCTTCCTTCAGATCAGAGTTGCCTGACTGGTAATTGACTCTTCACTGGGTAGCGGTCACTGGGCACTGTTCACCGGTCACCAGTCACTGGTCTATGAGTACTGATCACCAGTCATTGGAGCCCCTTTGGTACAGGGGTAGTGATCAGGTCAAGACCCCCTCTCTCCAGGCTGTCATTGAATCCAACTTGGGACTGCGAATCAGCTTACAGACAAGGGAAGTGGATCGGACTGATATCCCCCCTTTCCTATAATCTCACTAATCTCTATGGAATGTGGGGCCTTCTACTGCAGGAGAGTGATTGGCCTTTCCCCTGCATTCAACTATGGCCTGCAGGGCCTTGGCCCCATGGTAGAGAGGTCGATGCTACAATCCATTGACCAGCATCTTCCTGTTATGAATTGCGATCAAAAAGGAGGGAGGTAGCAGACCTTCTTCCCCCAAATATTCCAGGAGGATTGTGAGCCGGTCTCACCCTCCTGCCAAGTCTGCCACTATGGACAGTCCATTTGCCCCATGAGAGCAGTTACAGGTCGAGGTGCCCCTTACCTCCATGTTTCCTCCGCAACAGATAGACAGTGGGTCACATAGTCCTGCATCCTATGAGTGAGAGCAGGATGAAGATGTCCTTTCTGTCCTCATTGATTCTAATGAGTTTGATGCAGAACAGGTCTAGGTGCCACCTCCTCTCTTGGGGTCCGCTGCCTCCTCCCAAGGTGGCAGAGGAGGAAGAGATCTGGTCTTTTAACAAAGTGGCTGATGAGGTTTATCATCATTTGCCTCATGATCTGTGTCCCAAACCTTCAGGCTCTGAATACACTAAAATTCTCTCCAGCTTGGAGAAACTCTCTGGGGCTACCTCTTGACCTGATCTCTTGTTGTTTCCTCACTCAGCTATGTTTAAGGAGCTTTCCCAAGGTTTGGTAAGGGACAGGAATTTGCTAGACAATGTAAGAGGTGGTCTATCCCCGCCCCCACATTGAGACCTTTGCTCTCTGTAGCTAGTTATAGGGTTCACACCCGTTCCTGGCCCCTTAAATCTCCCACCTTGGATGCCAAAGCAGCACAAAAGTGGATATTTCCATGGGGACCTGGGTTCACCTTCCAGTTATAACACTGGAGGCCATAGAACTAAAGGCTAGGTCAGGAGTCCTCAACCTTTTTGTGCATACAGGCACATTTGTGAGTTTAGGAGAGAGTGGCGGGCACCAACCAATTAACTTGACCCATCTTTTTATTTTTTTATATTCATTATAACCTCTTCCGCAGGCAAAAAAAAAAAATTGGTGGACACCTTGGCGCCTGCGGGTACCACGTTGAGGACCACTGGGCTAGGTCATTAGTAATCATAGCCTCGCATGCAGACCTCTTTTCAGCAGCTTCTTTCAGCAGTTTCTTCAGCCTACTGAAGGAGGAATCTCTGTTGCCAACTGCCCTTCAATGATTGTTGGAAGCAGTAGCTAAGACATCTTGGCATGCCTTGTCCATATCGATAGCATTATCAGCAGAGGTTCCCCACCTCTGCAGGAATTTGCTTTGGACTCTTCCAAGTTCTTCCTGGAGCTTAGTAAGAACCTTCTGCAGGCTGCTCCCCTGGAGACAAAAACCCATTTCACCCAGGGCTTCTCAGGATTTGAGAGAATAGCAACACTGGTCCCTCTCCATTAGTGAAGTTCTTCAAAGCCTGCAGTGGATGATGGCTGGGTCCTCTCTATAATAAAAGGAGGATACTGACTTCGGTTTCAAGATATTCCTCCTCTAGTAAGGTCTCCCATGTGCTTTCACCAGTTGAATCTGGTGCAATTAAAGGAAAAGATACACTCTCTTCTCCAGAATGGTGCAGTTGAGAGGGTGTTAGTGATCAGTCTCCAGCCTTCTACTCCCGAATTTTTGTGGTACCAAAAAAAAGGGGAAAGTTTTAGACTAATTATCAACCTTTCCTCCTTAAAACGAATTTCTTCAGGAGGAACCTTTGAAAATGGAGACCACAGCCTCAGTCAGGAATGCCATAAGATCCAGGGACTGGAAGTCTCAATCAATCTTCAGGATACCTTCACATTCCTATCTTTCCTCCTAACAGGAAGTACCTCTGATTTTGCTTGGATGGGGAAGTCTTCCAATTTTGCTGTTCTGCCATTCAACCTAGACTCAGTGCTCAGAGCTTTTACCAGCGTCATGGGAGTAGCTTCAGCCCACTTAAGCCACTGGATATCTGAATCCTTCAGTATAATGATGATTCATTGATCCACAATGTCTGGCTAGAGTCACTCAGATTAGATCTGTCTCATTGTTGGTACATGGTAACTAGGCTAAGTCTTTAACCCAACCTAGAGAAATCAGAGCTTACTCCATCTCAAGATTCTGATCCTGTTGGAGGCACTGAGAACCAAGACCACATTGTTTGTTCATCTATTTCTTTCTCTGCTGGGGACCTTGAACTCCACAGTGGACCTGGTTCCCCTAGGTAGACTGCCCCCTCTCCAGTTTCTCTTTCTGGAAAACTGGAAGTTGTACAGGGACCCTTTCAATGCTCAGATTTCTCTAGGTCTGGATTTCTACCATCATCTGTTTTGATGGACTAATTGGGATCAGTTTCTGGCCATAGTCCCCATGCATACCTCTAAACCACACTCCTATCTGTTCAGAGATGCATCAGATTCCGGGTGGGGTGCTCATATAGAGCTGGCAGGACTGATTCTGCACGGTTCATTATCCCAAGAGAATCTACATTCCACATCAACAGTTTGGAGATGAAGACAGTTTTCTTAGCCCTTCAGGGGTGCATCAACAAAATAAGAGGTTGCTGCATGATGGTCTTCTCCAACAGCATGTTGGTGGAAGCATACCTCAGGAGACAAGGAAGCACACATGCCCCTACTGTGTGCATGGAGGTTTGGAACTTGCCCTTCGAGTTTGCCACATTCCTGCAAAAAAAAAAGATTTTGGCGAACAATCTGTCCAGGAGGGGAAAGACAGTCCTCACAGAATGGTATCTGCACCAGTCTGTAGCAAATTCCCTGTTCAGGCTTTGGGAGATACCCTTGGTGGACTTGTTTGCAATAAGGCTGAACAACAAGCTCTCCTTTTACATTTCTCCAGTCCCTGACCAGAGGACCTGGGCAATGGACGGTTTCAGCCTGAAGTGGGATCATCTGTTCCCTTATGCCTTCGCACCCTTCAGGATGTTCCCACAAGTACTTCACAAAGTAAGGAAATCCACTGCTCAGCTAATTTTGATAGTCCCTCTGTGACCCCAATGATCGTGGTTCAATGATCTTCTCAACCTGCTAGTGGATCATACCAAGACATTACCCCAGAGGAGAGACCTTCTGTCACAGCACAGGGGTTCTATTCTACACAGCAGCCTACATATTCTCCACCTTCATGCTTGGCACATCTCAAATGATCTCTCTGCCAGGACAAGTCTTCAAACAATGTTTCCAGGTGCATAGTTCAGTCCAGGAGACACTATACATAAAAGGTCCATGATGACAAGTGAAGAATCTTTTGCTATTGGTGCAGTAGGAAATGCAATAATCCTAGCTGTCCCTCTATAAGATCAGTGGCTGATTTTCTTATTTTCCTTTTTGAAGAGAAACAATGCTCAGTTTCTACTATCAAGGGCCACCCTGTCCAACACACTCAAATTTTCTAAGGGCCCAACCATTGGTGTGGACTCTAACATAGCACACCTGATCTAATATTTTGAGCTGCGAAGACCGGTGTCTTGGTTGCTAATTCCTAGATGGAATTTCCTGTGTGTCTTGTGGTCTCTGACTAAAACCTCCTATGAATCCTTGAGTGAAGCTTCTTTTGGGAACCTTACGCACAAGACTGTTTTCTTGCTCTCCTTAGTATCTGCGAGATGAAGAAGTGAGCTTCATGCTCTATCCATAGAGCAAGGTTGTATATGGTTCATTGGAAATTATGAGTCTGTTTCTCCTTTGTCAACCAGGTGAGATCCCAGACTCAGTCTTTTTTGTGCTGGGGCTGATCTAGATAGACTTTTATGCCCAGTTTGGTTTTTGTGTGTGTTTTTGGCAGCTTCTAAGGGAGAAGAAAGGGTAGGAAGTGCCTTTCCTCCTCCTTAAGGGCTCAGCTGATATTTTGGTTTTCACCAGTTCCATGTGGATTACCATAACTATCAAGAGACCATATCAGTCCCTTACAGAGAGGGACCTTTCATTCATGAAGATTTACACCCATGAGGTTTGAGCCATTGCTACCTCATGGGCCTGTCTTACTCATTTAGCTCTGGAGGATGTGTAGAAAGCCATATTTTGGTGATCACACATGATCTTCTCTTCCTTCTCCCTTCATTTGTTGGGTCACCAAAGCAAAGGCATATTTTCTTTGGGGTCGATAGTAGTAGCACAAAGTGGCCCATGTGGATACCATTTGATAGTAGTCTACGCCTCTTCAGTAAGAGTAATTCTTGCTTTTTCCTTCACCATTTTGTGGGATCATCAGCCTCCCACTGAACTGGCAAATCCAGCTATGCAATAGGAAGAGATTATGTATTACTGATATTAAAATGTAGTTTTTTGGGGGGTGGGGGGTGGGTGGGTGGGTGGTAAAACTAATTTTAATGATGTAATACTTATCTGTTGCTATTGCCAGATTCCCTCCTCCCATCCCACACAGATGTCCCTCAAGATTTAAGGTTACATCCTGAAAAAGAATGCAGGTTAGTGCGCATTGCCCAGGGTCATGGGTTGGACCAGAGATCTTTCTCAAAAGCCACCCTATGGGAGTATGAATTCTCATCATACAGTCAAGGGTATATTCTATCCGGAAAAGGTTAAGCTACACAATAGCAACAGGTAAATATTACATCATTCAAATTAGCCCCCCCCCCCAATAAAAACAACTTTATTTGATGGTTGCTACAAATGATAAATTTAAAAACACAAGGAATGACAATCTCTGTTGAAACAACAGAACCTTTTCTCCAATCAATGAATTTAAGCACCAATGAAAATGTCATTTTCCTGAAAGCACTCAAATTGATCCCCATAAAAATGAATGATATATATTTATATATCTATGGATTGGATTTAACAGCTTGTCAGTACAGTCATGGTTATATAGTGACGATTAAAAGTAAAGTTAAAAAATGTAAAGACACAAAATTACACAAAACTTTGGCAAGATAAATGTACCGTAAACATATAGTCCTACAAAATAAAAGGTAAAGATGTTAAAACTCCTGGAATGGTATAGAAAATAAATGAATTCATGGTATTTAGCTTCCACAGCAACCAGATGCAAAAGCCTGAATGCGGTATCTTCTAAAGATGTCATGCATTCTATTCAAGCTTGACATAACATTTCATTGCCTCCATCCAACATCTTCTAAAGAAAATGTCATACATTCTAATCAAGCTGGACATAATATTTCATTGCCTCCATCAAACATCTTCTAAAGAAAATGTCATGCATTCTAATCAAGCATGACATAATATTTCGTTGCCTCCATCCAACATCAAACATCAACTCTTTTTCCTGCTACATCAATCCACAAAAATCTCAATTATTTTTTGTACATTAATTTTTTGGTAGAGAACTTATTTATAGGCAAATATTTTGCCATTTTTTATGCTTAGGAACGAGATGAAAAAAATAATTCTTATTTTTACTTACTATCATTCATACACCCAAAGTAATACAGCTTTCCCCTGTTTGAATGCGCTTCATTATAACATGATTCCGGATATAACACAGTACTACTATGGCTTCATTATAACACGATTCCAGATATAACACAGTACTACTATGGCTGCATTATAACATGATTTCAGATATAACACGGTACTACTATGACTTCATTATAACATGATTTCGGATATAACATGGTACTACTATGGATGCAGTGACCAAAATTAAACCATTTTATATTTGAATTGGCTAATCAAATGTATGACACTATGGGTTGAATTGGTCTATCAAATGTATGACACTATGAGTTGAAAGAAAACAAAATGAACCTCAGCATAATATCTTTATTTCCTTTTTACAACATTATTTTATTTGACACAATTCAATCATTCTGGCTATACTGCATTTTGTTACATACGTGGTTCTCACTAATACTGTGGTTGATTCATAATGCTTTTCTCACTATACTGCAGTTTAGTACATAATGCAATAGGCGATTATGGACCCCAAATAATGTGTTATAATGCGGGAGAGCTGTAATTAGTAAAAAAGGGTGTACAAAAAATATAGTCAGTACCATAGTTTCCTATGCAGGACCAATACTTTAGCTGTAGATAGACCAATAGTAGGGAAATTAGGGTAATGCAATAGTATAGGCGACAAAAACTGTAAAAATCAAATAGTTGCCAGAGATGCTACTTGATAGTAGGTCTAGATTGCAGAAGTAGATAAAGATAGGTGTATTTGTTTCTGATAACAGTAATAGCTCAGTGAGGAAAGAAAGATTTGAAGATTGTGTTTTTTCAATACAAGGGAGACAAGATACCATGTAGGTTATCTGATTGTAGTGTAAGAAGTCAGTAGGATGTCAAAACTAATAAACTTTTGGAAGAACTGCAGGATGTGTTAAATACCTGGGGGAGGCTTACACAACTTGCCAAGTGAGATATTATCAGAGTACATCTGCTTATTTGTGTAAAATAGTGTTACTTAATAATCTGCTGTTGTTTCAAGGTCTTTACATGTTTGGTGAAATCTATCTTAAATGGACACCTTGGTATAAAAGATGACTGTTCATAAAGGTCAGCATTGACAAACACTTTTCTTCATGTCACTATCTTGGTCAGTATTGACAAACACTTTTCTTCATGTCACTATCTTGGTCAGCATTGACAAACACTTTTCTTCATGTCACTATCTTGGTCAGCATTGACAAACACTTTTCTTCATGTCACTATTTTGGTCAGCATTGACAAACATTTTTCTTCATGTCATTATCTTGGTCAGCATTGACAAACATTTTTCTTCATGTCACTATCTTGGTCAGCATTGACAAACAGTTTTCTTCATGTCACTATCTTGGTCAGCATTGACAAACACTTTTCTTCATGTCACTATCTTGGTCAGCCTCTGTATAAAGGACACCTTATAAAGGACATTTTCCAGGTTCCTTGAGTGTCCTTTATGGACAAATTTCACTGTACAGTGGTCCTTGTCTGTGCAAAGACAGTAAAAACACTAAAACTGTGTCCTTTCCAGACAGCTTTCACTGTACAGTGGTACTTGTCTGTACAAAGACAGTAAGAAGACTTTAACTGTGTCCTTTCCAAGACAGATTTCACTGTACAGTGGTACTTGTCCATACAAGGACACTACAGGTACTTTAAAACTGTGTCCTTTATAGACAGATTTCACTGTACAAAGGTACTTGTCTGTACAAGGACATTAAAAGGACTGTAAAATTGTGTTCTTTTGTAGACATGTCATAAATGTACAGTGTTTTTTGTACAAAGTCACTACAAGGACCGTACAGTTTATAGACAGATTTCATTGTACAGTGGTACAATGACACCCAAAAGAGTAAAAGTGTGTCCATTATTGACAGATTTCACTGTACAGTGGTACTTGTCATTACAAAAACACAATAAAGCTAAAATTGTGTCTCATTATAAACAGATTTCACTGTACAGTGGTACTTCTTTGCAGTACAAGGACACTGAAAAGAGTAAAAGTGTGTATTTTATAGACAGATTTCACTATACAGTGGTACTTCTTTGCAGAAGGATACTCAAGAGACTATAAAATTGTGTCCTTTCCTGACAGATTTAACTGTACTGTGGTGTTTGTTTACACAAGGACACTAAAAAGACTAAAAAACAAACAGGCTGCACTGTACAGTGGTACTTGCCTGTACCAGGAAACTAAAAAAATTAAAAGTCTGTCCTTTATAGACAGATTTCAATGTACAATGGTACTTGCTTGTACAAGAACAATTAAGAAAGATAAAATGTCATATTTTATGGACAAATTTCAATGTACAGTGGTACTTGTCTGCACAAGGACATTAAAGAGACTAATATTGTGTAATTTCTAGACAGATTTCATTGTACAAAGGTACTTGTCTGTGCAAGGACATTAAAGAGACTAATACTGTGTAATTTCTAGACAGATTTCATTGTACAGTAGTACTTGTCTGTACAAGGACATTAAAGAGACTAATGTGTAATTTCTAGACAGATTTTGTTGTACAGTGGCACTTGTCAGTACAAGGACATTAAAGAGACTAATATTGTGTAATTTCTAGACAGATTTCATTGTACAGTGGTACTTGTCTGTACAAGGACATTAAAGAGACTAAAACTGTAATTTCTAGACAGATTTTGTTGTACAGTGGTACTTGTCTGTACAAGGACATTAAAGAGACTAATATTGTGTAATTTCTAGACAGATTTCATTGTACAGTGGTACTTGTCTGTACAAGGACATTAAAGAGACTAATCTAATATTGTGTAATTTCTAGACAGATTTCATTGTACAGTGGTACTTGTCTGTACAAGGACATTAAAGAGACTAATCTAATATTGTGTAATTTCTAGACAGATTTCATTGTACAGTGGTACTTGTCTGACAAAGACATTAAAGAGACTAAAACTGTAATTTCTAGACAGATTTTGTTGTACAGTGGTACTGGTCTGTACAAGGACATTAAAGAGGCAAATATTGTGTAATTTCTAGGCAGATTTCATTGTACAGTGGTACTTGTCTGTACAAGGATATTAAAGAGACTAATATTGTGTAATTTCTAGACAGATTTCATTGTACAGTGGTACTTGTCTGTACAAGGACATTAAAGAGACTAATATTATGTAATTTTCTAGACAGATTTCATTGTACAGTGGTACTTGTCTGTACAAGGACATTAAAGACTAAACAATAGCGTAATTTCTAGACAGATTTTGTTGTACATTGGTACTTATCTGTACAAGGAAAAGTCTGTAATTTATAGACAGATTTCAGTTTAAAGTGGTACTTTTCTGTACAAGAACATTTAAGAGACTGTAAAATTGTCTTCTATAGAGAGATTTCACTGTACAGTGATACTTGTTCATACAAGGACACTGATAAAACTGTAAAATTGTGTCCTTTCTAAACAGATTGCACTGTACAGTGGTACTTGTCTGTACAAGCACATTAACGAGACTATAATTGTGACCGTTATAGACAGATTTCACTGTACAGTGGTACTTTTCTGTACAAGAACACTGAAAAAGCTAAAATTATGTCCCATTATAGACAGATTTCATTGTACAGTGGTACTTGTTTGTACAAGAACACTGAAAAAGCTAAAATTGTGACCATTATAGACAGATTTTATTGTACAAATTTACTTATCTGTACAAGAACACTAAAAGACATTAAAATTGCATCTAATTGTATACAGATGTCCATTATACAGAGGTGAAATGTTTTTTCTTGTTTTTTTATGATCAAGTGTCATATATATATATATATATATATATATATATATATATATATATATATGATGGTACCTGCCAAGAAAGGTTTGAGTGTACTGTTTATACTTGCATATAAGTCTATTCCAACTGCAGACTTCATAAACCCAAATCTGCCATCACATAATGCACAGGCAGATCTGGATCTATGCAGTTCATTAAGAGTAATCAGTAGAACAAAATAAAAAAGACCCTGATCTGTCGGTGGATTATGCGATGGCAGATCAGGGTCTTTGTTGTTTGCATTTGGACCGAACTTATAAGTGAGTACAGATGGTATATATTTTATGCTCTTCCATATCTATAGAGGGGCATAATGTGTTACTTCTGTCTGTCCATTGTGTCATGTCTATAGAGTAGCATAATGTGTTACTTCTGTCTGTCCATTGTGTCATATCACATTTGCCACAAATTTTGTTTTCCACTCGATAACCTTTCAAGGGCTTCGTGCATCGAAACAAAATTTGGTATGAAGCATTATGTGAAGAAAATTTAGATCAAGTTCAATTGTACAGTTTATCAATGTTTTATGGAGTTATGACTCCTGTTTGACTTTGAAATTTGCCCTTAAATTGCATCATATTTCCAGGGGTAACTGTTTTGAATTGACACAATTCTAGCTAAGAAGAAATGAGAAAACCAAATCTGTAAAAGTGGTGTGCTATGTGTTAATA